>CABHPH010156149.1:42042-56788 GCA_902168325.1 Peromyscus nudipes
CCACCACCACCACCACCACCACCACCACCACCACCACCACCACCACCCGGCAAGTTTCAATTTCTTTACTTCAGTTAAAAACGTGTTGAATCAAACCACACAGTTTAACATAATGTTTGAAGAGAATAAACAAGCTAGTTTTTCTGACATAATGATATCTATAGTCTTTCTTAGGTAAAAATATATTCACCTTTTATTTAATAGAGAATGTGCCCTTGAAGGAAAGGTGTATCTGTCATGATTCTCTATACAGTCAAACATAATTTCACAGTCTCGTGTGGGTAAGTGCTGAATAGATACTTATTGACTGATTAAATAAAGTATAACAGTTATAACAAATGTGATTTAAGTAGAGACTGAGAGGTTCTGACAACATGTCTATCCAAGACTCTGAGCCATTGTCTCATAGTGTACAGTCTTGACACTTTGGGAAAGGTAGTATCCCCAAATCTATGTTTAAAACACATGTTAAAGTAGCTGGAATCTAGTGGGGTTTTCACTCAAAGGCCTGCTAGTCCTCCTCCCTCTTCTTGAGGGGAGGAGCTTCTAAAGAAGAGATTTGAAATAGACAAGCTCTGGCATTAGGAGCAAAGAGAGACACAAAGAGAAGGGCTCTAAAGAAAAAGACAATATACACCCAAGACATGGCTGTAGGCTTCATGACAGTGTGATAGAGAACAGTGGTTGTCAGGGATTTCAGAACCATCTGAGATATGGAGGGACAAACAGACTTGTGTCTCTTTGACACTGCAGGCTACAGCATATTCCATCTACCTAGAAAGTTCTCTTAGAGAATGGACTGGATAAAATGTGCCATGCAGCTCCAAATTCATAGGTAAAGCCTAATTTCCCACTATAATTTAACAGATACTAAAAAAAAATCGGACGTGGGTATTTCTTTCTATAACTAGGACATAATGTGTAATAGAATGCAAATTATTTAACAGCAATTTAGTCCTGATTTGCTTAGTAATAATATCTATTTCCACCAAGGTTACTCTAATTAGAACCAATGAGACTCATTAGACCTAAAAATCTCAGACAAAAATATACCCAAGAACATTGGGAAGATACTTCTCCTGTGCTTATTTACAGCAAGGAGAACAGCTTCGGTATTTTCCCCTGAGTGTGGTGTGCCCCTCGATGCACTCAGAAATGTACTTAACATGTTCTAATCAATGCATGTATTTTGAAAGTTTTAAATCCTGAACTTTACTTTTCATCTCCAAGCATACAGGAAGATAGAAGGAAGACCATAGCTTTATTTTCTGCCTGAAGGATTTTAGACAGTCCACGGATTGATGCTTCACTGGGTTTTCAGTGGAGAGTGAATAGCACCAGAGGAGAGAGATGAAGGGCAAGGTGGCAGGATCTGTGAAGCGTGGCAATGACGTGCCATGGTATCCAACTGGGGACAGCTTCACACATCAAAGATGACTGTCAGAAGCAATAAGACTTCAGGGCTCACTTGACATCCACATATGAGTTTCCCTTACTATCAGGAGCCTGTATATATGTAACTTCCAAGTAGTGACTATTGAGCAAGTTTTGAAGTGTGTGCATGTTTGTGTACTCTATTTATTCCTATGTTCTTGGCTCCATAAGGAATCATGACATATGCTCCTTTCTGTTTCTACTAAAGAAAAAGTTTGGTGTATTTTTATCTCAGAAAGACTATGGATGTATCATATATTACAAAAGGGAAGGTTTGATAAGAGTGACAGAGAAAGATTGTGGACAAAGGAACAACATAGAAAAGGAAAATCTTAGAATTTTGAGAAAGAGTGACATATTTTGGGAATTACCAATGGTCAATAGCTAATGTGGGAGGGCTTTAAAGCAACAACAAAGACTAAACCAAAAATGGAGGGTTTGGCCAGAAAACGTCATCAATCTATATCCAATATCTGGCTCTTCAGTTTAATTGTTTGTTTTTTCAATGTGTAACTACTCTAGTAGAAAAAACTGATAGGACATGGGGGAAAATATCTTATCAATATCTCTGTTTCCACTAAGGGGTAGGAGGGAAGTTTAGAGAATAAATGGAGGGGTTAGTGTGAGTTTGTGAAAAGACAGACCAATGATGAGATTGGTTGTGATATGAAAGAATAGAATAGGAGAAAAACTGAACTAAATCAAGGGACCTCATACTGAAGCCCTAGTCCATGCTGTTGCCAACTGACAGGTTTAAATCAATAACCAGTACACAGATGCTTCTCTGTTCTTAGAGGAGTATATGTTTTTTCTATCATGTGGAACTGTGGAGTAATTTCTTTATTTGCCTTTTATTTTAAACTATTTTATAAATTAAATTTACAATTCTCTGATTTTTAATATCTGAATTCAAACTAATAACAGTAACAGGTACTAACAAAGTAAGTTTTTCAAGCATACTGTCCTTAGTACATCATGAATATTGACTAATTTTTGTATAGTATCAACCCATTTCAGTAAAGCACATTATTATTTTCATAAAAAGAAGAAGATCTTAGGGAACAGAAAGGCTGAGAATTTGTGAGTGTTTTCATAGTTTATAAGTGATGAATTTACAACATGAACTTAGATAACTCTATATTTCAGTTCTGAACCATTAACTTGTATATAAAAAAATATGTAATGAAATAAAGTATGCCAATGTTTTTGGAGACATCTGGGATGGGCATCAGTCTAGATCTTAGAATAGATCAGGTTCTTAGATTTAGTGGAGCTTGGGTAAAGCTGTTTGTAGCATGTAAATCAAAACAGAATGCAACTGTGCCCTGAGTGATTGTTGCTTGAGGACAATCTTAACACAACAGGCTTGAGAAGCACATACAGTTGGAGAATTCTGTATTCTCCTAACAGTGCTTAGCCACTGCAGAATAGTCCTACAGGGCAACATCGGGAAAGCTGATGATGCCATAGAGATCTTTAATGTACATAGCACTGTACTGAAAATTAAAAGAAGGAAGCTCACTCAATAAATTTTTTTACCAACAAAGGTAAACCAAATCAACTGAGTTAAGGATATGTGTTTGAGAAGAGGACAGTGGGATGTTAGTAGACTTCCTTCTAGAACAGACTATTGTAAATTTTCATGTTTAAACTTTTCCCAAACAGTGACCATTCAAGGGATAGACAACACAGTAAGCCAATTTGAGAGAAAACATGAATTTTCCATGTTTGTTCTTATACATTGTGTTTTCAATAATAGATTTTTCTTTCATCTTCTAAAAGAATATGAAACCACATAGGTTTAGCATTTGCATATATTTGCTACAGACAAATACACTATTCAGGATGTAGTTATTTTAGTTATTACATATTATTAGTATGTACTCAAAGTACATACTAATGTATGTATGTACTTTGTAATTTTTATATAAATAACATGGAATTAGATCTTGTCACTAAACTATAATATTTATGAGCTATAGTAAGAGACTAGGAAGGAACTGGGAATGTATCTCAGTGGTTAAGAGTACCTGCTACATTTCCAGAAAACCTTGGTTTGACTCCCAGCACCCATATGTCAGCTCACAAACCTCTGTAACTCTAGACCCAGGGGAACTGACAATCTCTTCATGTCTCTGAAGTTACCAGGCATGTGCAGAGGCACATGCAGGCAAAACACCCATGCAATTAAAATAAACTCTTAAAAAAACTTCAAGTTTTTCCTACTGATCATTATGAATGTTGATATATAATATGCATTTGTGAGTAAGATATTTGTTATTTTATAACTGTCTATTGCTAGCTGCAAAGAGTTCATGTAAGATAAAATTAATATTGGATAATGAACTTGTACTTTTTTATTAGCTTTACTTATTTTTGAATTCTGTGATGAGTTAGTAGCTGAAATAATCTCAGACATGTAGAACAGATAGTAGCTCCTACAATGTGCTGCAGATGAGTTACATCCTTGAACATTATTTTCTTGCTTTGAAATAAACCTTTTATTTAAAATGCTGTTTCATTATCCCTGGAAAATGCAAATGTTGCAAGCCAAACTCATTCAAGATTAATTTTCATTTGAGAAGTGCAAAATTTGTTGCTTTTCATTTTCACAGGCAAATATCCATAGCTTGCATTAATGTTTCATGAGAATAAATAGCATATTAAAGTCCTCTTGGAGAAATGGCATGTAGTCATATCATATACAAATACCTCTGATATTTGGTGGGACAAAGAAACATCACTTTGATATTACAGAGTGCTAGAAGTTTAAAATAAAATGTGATAGTCCTTCTTTTGTTTCATTTAAATAACTTCACTCAGCATTATTTATAAACACAAAATATTTAAATAATAAATTTTTCAAATTTCTGTTTTACATTTGCAAGCCTTAAGCTGAGCCCCATGATATTTATTATAATCAGGCTTATTATCATTTAAGCCTTATGAGTTCTGCCTGGATTGAAGTAAGATAAAATTCCTTAGGTACTTCATTAGTACTTCTATCAGGATAGAAAGAACTGTTTCTCATGAAGTAAATGACCACTGAAAGCTCAGAGTGGTGTTAGGTGCCAATCATGGGATCGGAGTTCACCTCGGCTCAATGATTTAACAATTTTGAGTTATATTACCCAGGAGGGCAGTGATGTTATGAATCTGTTCCCTCAGTAGGTTTTGCAGTTGAAACTCCTGTCTAATGGTGTGTGCTAATACATAATGATAATGTCCTTCATTGAGATGCTCTCTAATGGCCTGTGCTATTTTGTAGTGATAATATACTGGAGGTAGACAATAACTTTAATGTTTCTACTCTATTGAGAAGAATATACTTCAGATGTTGGGGTGCACATGAATAACCTCCAAAGTGGTCTTCTCGAACTGAAAACCAGAGGAAATAAAATGTATAAGAAACAAACATACACTGAGTACCTTCTTGTTTTAATCATCATGTTACAAAAAGAGAAATTGCCTGTGGCAATTCACTGGGATAAAGACAGAATTTAAAGGGTGCTAGGAAGAAACATTTTCCTTCTGTTTTCCCTCACTCTCTCTCTTAAAGCAGATGCTTGGGATTTATTGTAAAATTTATAATCCATAATTTCCAAGTGTCTCTTTATAAGCATTTTGTCTTAAAGGTGTAACAGATGATATGAGAGTCACTGCATTGGGTTTCTCCAGAGTGAACACACTTTAGATTTTCTCATAGGATCTCTGAACATTCTATTCAGCCTAATATAGTAATGTGGTGAATTAATGTAGTTTTATGCAAGAGTATTTATCGATTTATTTTAGAAAAGCCATTTACAGAAAACATCTATATCTTGTTATCAGGCTCAGTCTTTTTATTTTCTTTCTATGAGACAGGGTTTCATGTAGTCCAAACTCATAAAGTTACTGAGGAGGACTGAATTTTCATTCTTCCTGACTCGACTTCCTGGATGCCAGTCTTATAGGCATTGTAACCATGTAGATTTTATGAGGGACAGAAGACCAATCCAGGACTTCCATGTGTACTTGGGAAGCACACTACAGCCTATACCACAACCTTAGGCTAGGGACAGCAGTTATAAACAAATACAATATGTTCATACTAGATCTTTACACACAGTTGATGCTTTGAGATTTGAGGAAAACATATATAGAAGAAAACTAAGAACAAAAGGAATTATGCTCTCCCCATTGCAGCTTTATGGTTGTTTGAAGACTCATATACTAAAATATAAAATGTTGTGAAAAATGCCCAAGGCTACATCCATATCAAGGGGGCAAGAAGAATGGGTATGCAATTAGTTTGATATAAATCTTTTCTAGATTTTACGTCCTGTTTTTCTTTCCAGTTAATTTTCTTTGTGTGAAAAGCATCATAGTACAATATAGTACTTGTGAAAATTCTATAAACAATGAGCTTGACTATTTTAACAATAATTTAAAATAAATAATAATTTTAAACAGTTATAATACGTCCTGTATGGAGAAATATTCCTGGTTTAAGACTTCTCTAAACCTTCAAGTATTTATTTAAAGGTCAGCGTCAGACGCTAGGTCAAAATGATCATAAGGTGAACTGAACTGAAAGCAGCTCTTCCTGCTTGCTTTTGGACAGAGTCCTTAATATAACAGGTGTTGAGGAAAATTCAGCCTCCCAGGAAGTCTTCTAAGTGGCTCAGGCTCATTTTGCCATGCTTCATGGAAGACAAGAAGTAACTGTCTGCCTATAGTCTTCTATCAAATTCACAGTTAAGGCTATTGACTACAAAGGCTGTTCCCACAAAAGAAAACTCTCCAGTACTCAATCTACAATGTGCAATAGCTGACTGTCATTAAGCTATTCTTTCCCATTGCCACTTTCTACGCAGAGTAGAATGATTAGCAGGATAAAGAGAAGGGGGGACATTAGGAAGGCATAGAAGGGAAAAACAGCCTCTCACTTTGGAGTCTTGTCCTGGAAGTCTCTTGAGAGGATCAATAATTTCAGCATTCAATATTTGCTATCAATCTTGACAACATAGCATTTCTTTTATATAGAAATACTTTCAAATGCCAATGTTAAAAGAATAAGGAAGCATGCTTAAGGTTTAACTGTATATAGCATATTTCTGTGCATGCGTGTGTGTGTGTGTGTGTGTGTGTGTGTGTGTGTGTGTGTGTGTGCTTGTGAAGAAGTAATTCTCTAAAAATCTTATCCCAGATCTCCCTTATAGCTAAAGGAAATGTCCAACCTCTCTTGTGCTGCTCTAGCAAATACTGATGTCTTCAGATTTTGTTCCTACATAAGACATGTTGGAAGCCACCCTATGGTATCAGTTAATGAAAAGAAGAATAGAGGGGGAGAGGTGGGAAGGATTAGAAACCTATCAAAAAATATAAGAAACGCAAGCCTCCAACATACTACATACAGTCACCACCAAGGCTTTTAGAGTAATTCTCTGAAAAGTTCTCACTTACGTCTTTAGTTATACCAGGTTATTCCTCTGGATACATTTTTTTTTTTCTGTTCTGATTATTTCAAGGCATTTTCAAATTTTATTTTATTTTCTTTATCATGGGTGAAACACATGCTAAGGAGAGTGTATGGAGATCAGAGGAAAAACTGGGGGAGTCAGCTGTTTCCTCCTGTCTTTATGTGGGTTCCAGGGATTTAACTCATATCATAGTTTTCATCATCTGGTGTTAAGTACCTGCACCCAGTAATCCTTCTCACTGGCTCCTTTCTTTCCATTTGTATTAAATTATCTCTGCTGCAGACCAACTAACCCTGAAATTCTTTACTGTGACAAAACCAAGGATCTTGCTTTACCTGAGTGTAGATCCTTAAGGATCGATGCTTCTTAGGCTGTCACTGAGTCTGGGCTACGTGTCCTGCTATTGCAATTCCAACCGGTATTCTGAGACACTGGGGTACCTTTCTATACTGTTAGAGCCACAAAGATGATGAAAATAATCAGTACAAAATGCAGGAGGTAAATATGTGTCTACCATACAATGTTTCATGAACAGCTTTGTTGTTGTTACTGTTATTTCGATTATAATAAATATAATAAAACAAATATCAAATGAAAAATAAACTTTAATGCAGGGTTTTCCTTATGGTGATAAGCAGAAGTAATAAACAATATGTAATAAATGAAGATCTCAGCAGACATGGAGTACTCTGACCTTGAATATTTCAGAAGGGATGTGTCCTTGACAAGATTCTGGGGGTAAGATATCTACACCTTTGAATACCCTGCCAATTAGATGTCTTGTTATTTAGGCTATGGGCCATACCAAGCAGTTCCTTCTGATGGAAACAGCATGATTTGTACTGGATACTTATGGCTTTTCTTCCTCTGAATGCTCTAAGCCACACTGAATTTTCACTCCTGAGGGTGGAATTGGTATAATAGAGACATAGAAGCTAAGGTCAGCAATCAGTGACTTATGCCTCTGTGAACAATCTCCAGTTAAATCTAGATGCAGGCTTACGAAAGATGACTGACAACCTTTCATCCACGCCATCACTTACCTGTGCTTAGAGAATGAAGTACTGTTACTGTTCATCCGTTCTGACTCAACAACCAGAGCTCTAGATTCTGCTATAAACACTTCTTCCTTGGCTTCAAACGTTCATGCTATTAACTGTAAGGAACCCGAGTTGTGAGTCTCACAGCTTTTCAGAGTTCACCGAGTTATTTCCAGTGAATAAGTGCGCTGGAGCTGTTCCTGACAAGGGCAGACGAAAGAACGCGTGTAGTGTACCATGGATGTCACGGGAAACACAGCTTCAGAGAAACTGGGCAGAGTTGGGTACAAAGCACTGAGCTATCAGAGAGCAAATATCAAGAACTAGTACTCACTCCCCCAACTCTCCTGAGTTTTTTGTAGCTTCCACACTAGCTGAACTTTAAAATTCTTCCCAAGGTCCAGGTGTTAAGTATGATCACAGAGCTTATCCTGAGAAAGAGGAAAGGTAAGAATGGGAAAAAGCACTAAGGCGAATTTCCTGGCTTTGTGTATGTTTCTTTAACAAAATAGAGTATCAATTTCCAATTTCCTTCTGAAAAAAAAATATCATTTTTCAAAAGAGACATTGACTTACAGTTACTGAAAATATCATGTATTAAGCATTTGTGTGGCACAGTGCATCCTAGGAGAGCTATTCAGTTTTAAGAGGCCTGGAATGTAGCCCACACTCAACAAATTGAGTTGCTAAAAAAAGATTTGAATTACTCAGGACCCAGGAGAATTTATCTCAGACCCAGCCCTACTATTTACTAGCTTTGTAAAAGAATGTGGTTGCATTCAGAGCCTCTGACTCCTCACCCAGCAAGACATGAAACTCAAAGAGATGGGATATTCAAATCTGCTCAGACACTGCAAAGCAGAATGAAAATCTATCTATTGTTTTGCTATTGGTAAAGTAACACTTTTTGTTTTATTTACCTCTTCGGATTATTGGGAGATAATATGGGATCAAGACAATAACTAGGTTAAAACAAGTGCCCCACTTAGTTGGAAGGCTGATCAAATTCCATCTCCTCTACACACCCATTTTTCAGTTATTCCTCAAATCGGGATAAACTTTGAAAGGCACTGGTTTGTATCCCCTTGGGATGATCATCATATTTCTTTTTTCAGTACCATTACTTGTGATGATCCTGTACATGAGTTCCAAGAGGATAAAGGTTGTCTTGGTGAGACCTGCTCAGCAGAACTGCATGGTACAAAGAACACAAACTCAGAAATCTGTGTAGTGAACAATTCTTAGCGTGAAACCATTTGTTATTAACTGCCTAAGCAATGCACATTACGTTAATGTGTATTAAGAGTAGGAACCCTGCTAGAGCAGGATATCCCAGTCTTCACTTTCCATCTAAACACACATACTTAGGAACTTAAAAATTCAAGCAAATGTGACTGATGCAAAAACAAACAAGGAGGCAAAGAAAAATATCAACAATGAAAAGAATGGAACCACTAAAATTGATTTAAAATCTATAGTGAGAAACAAAACATTGCACCATAATAACAAATATTCTCTCAGGTAAATGTAATACACAAAGAGATCAAACAACTATTGATGTATAGCCAGAATTTTAGTTTGGTGGATATCCCAAATGTTTAAGTTACAATATGCATTATTAAATTTATACCTTCTATGTATGAAAGCTTAATTGAATTTTGGTCTTAAGCTTCTCAACAAGATTTTTTTTTCCCAGAAAAATACCATGTCTGGCATATATATGCTGAGAAAGCTTGTTTTCACTTACATTCACCAGAAAGGGATGTATGATAGTCTCTAAATATGTCACCTCGATTTGTTACAAATTATTTATGCATGGGCATAAACAAGACATTATTTAGTACAGTTAATAACCCATGACAAGTTTCCTTAAAATAAATGGGATCTCAAAATTCAATTTTATTTATTAGCCAATTTGAATTTTTTCCTAGGCATTTATCCATCAAACATGGCACTGTTATTGCACATGCATTATGCAGCATGTCAAATTAAACCATTGTTGATAAAACAAACATTAGTTATTGAAAGGATCCAAATGCTAGCTTGAAAAGCTGTGTGGTAGCTAATAAATATGCTCGACTTTCATAGCAGAGTGGGCAAACAGGATAATTTGATCTGTATGCCTGTACTTCATAAACTTAAAAAAAATGTCCCTTACAAAGAACAAGGGTTTTGTCTTGTGTTGAGCACAGGGCAGGATCTGGCATAAGGCACCGATAGCAGTAACAAATGTTATGAAAAACACACTTTCTCATTTTTTTTCTGGATCTACAAACACTTTCATTAGCTTCTTTGATGATGATGTGAAATACCTTTCCAGTATAGAACTTGCTGTTATTTCTATAGGTCATACATTGCAAGACAAGGCAATAGCCTGAGACAATGGGATTTAGATACAGGCTGACACAAAGGGAAAAAAGTCCTATAATTTTACTACATGGTAAATGAGGTGTACATGTTAAATATGCTCCTTGAATTCATGTTCATATGCAAATTTCAAGGCTCTCAATTTGACTTTCCTCTGTCTTTGAGAAACAAGGACGTGTTAATGTGTTTTTAATAACGTCTATGATAATATACCCAAGTTTTAGTAGAAAGTGAATCTAACTTAGTGTGAATTAAACATAGCATTAGACAGAGAACTCAAATTTTCATGAACTACTCTAAACATTTAGTAATTATTTATACACACAATCTTGCACACACATGTTCATACACACAGCATGAAAGGATGCTTAAAAGTGATGGAAAGAAACCATCAAACCCATATTACTCCCATTTTTTTTTTAGAAATTCCAATTAATTGCATGTATTTTTGGTACAGATGTGAAACTTTATATAATGTCACTAATCATAAAAACTAATAATTTCCATCTTTCAAAACTTATAAAACACACCTACATCTTAAGCTGAGTGTGTTGTTACTAAACATTTAAGGGATGATGCTTTATCAGTGCATTCTGAAAATGAGTCACTATTTCTAACACTGTCTCAGTGGCTTCTCATGGATGCATATGGCCTTCCAATGGAGGTGCATGATGCTCTGGGCAAATGAAGAAAGTAGAAAAACTTGGAGATTTAGATTATCTGGCTATGAAAGCAACACTTCAGCAGATCCTTTCAGTTGAAAGAATGTGATAATGTGTATGTGTATAGGAGGAAGTGTGCTGTGAGCTGTGGATGCACTTTTAGAAGACAAAGATGAGCACACAGCCTGTCTTTCAGTTTTTAACCTAGCAGAACTTTTAGAGATGATGGAGGGTATATAGGTAGATATATAGATTGATAGGTAGATAGATAGACACATAGATACATAGATGTTGCAGGAATCTTAAAATTTCTTATTAATAAAATCAAACCTGAGCCAGGTATTGGGGTAAATGCTGGAAGGTCAGAGAACCAGAACAAGCCACAGCCACCTCATCTCACCAGTTCCTCAGCTGGTCCTGTTTCCTCAGACTGGAAGCCTCTGTGTCCTCATATCTGAATGGCTCTCAGCTGAACTGTGCTGCTAGAAGCCTGAAAGCTTAACCAGCCAAATGCATAACCAGGCCAAATGCCTAACCAACCAAATGCTTAACTAGGCCAAAATGCTTAACCAGTCAAATGCTTCTAGTTTCTGGTCCTCACGCCTTATATACCTTTCTGCTTTCTACCTCCACTCCCTGGGATTAAAGGCATGTGTCACCATGCCTGGCCATTTCCAATGTGGCCTTGAACTCACAGAGATCCAGAGGGATTTCTGTCTCTGGAATGCTAGGATTAAAGGCATGTGCTACCATTGCCTATCCTCATGTTTAATATTGTGGCTGCCCTGTTCTCTGACCCCAGATAAGTTTATTAGCATACACAGTATTTTGGGGAACACAATACTACCACACATAGATGCTAGACAGGGGATATATATTTTTCGATGTTCATAAAACATTTTGAATAATTTTCAAAATAATTTAAACAAAGACTATGTCATGATTTAGAAATTAAAATTAATTCTCTTCTTTCTCCTTATATTGCTATCTCTTCCTCCTCCTCCTCCTCCTCCTCATCCTATGCTTCCTTCTTCTATTTCTTCAAATGCTGGGCTTAATCAAGTATCTTGGATATGCTAGATGAATGTTTTACAGCTTAGCTATACCACAATCCTTAAAGGATTCTTATTATTTTAAGTGTTAGAATCTAGTACATGGTTCTATCTACTTTGTCTTCATTGATATGTTGGGCTATATAATTGTTTGATATCACTGGGTGTAAGGGTCATCCTAAAATTGTTCAACATTTACTGGCAACCCTTTCTCTCACTAGATTCCATTAGTGCCACTAACATACAAAAATATCCAGATGCATTGTTAAAAGTCTGCTATATATACAACACCCAGATGATTGTCTGGAGCTAAATGGCTTTGGACTTAGTAGAACAAAATGCAAGAGACTATATGACAGAAGATTAACCTGTAAATATGGGTACACTTAATACTTGTCTACCATCTGGTTTTAAGCCCTCTCATACTAAATCTGCAGCATTTTCTCACAGTCCAACTCTCCATCACAATAGAATTGTCTTCTATTTCCCCTAAAGATATATTAAAGGTAAGATGTTGTGATGATTCTTCAAGTGGGGAAAGCATCATTGCCAGTCATTGGGGTAGAAGAGGATAATACCTATCACCTTTGTGTGCTTAGCATATACTGTCCTCATTGCACAATGAGAAGACAGAAAGGGGAGATATATACAGACAGTTGATTATGAAATGTGTTTGGTAACATATGAATATGCTTACATTTAGCCAGAAGATTGCATACCATTATAGAGCTTTTGTAAGCAGAAAAGTTCTTTATATAGAAAATGGTTCTGACAATTCAATGGATTCCTAAGAGCAAAGAATAGCTGGAAATATGAAAGCCAGATAACAGAATAGGTTTACAATCTTACTGATAAAGATTGAGAGATTGAGGTTTAACCATTGAGCTTGTTGGTGTGTCAAGGAAGAAGAGGGTATATATATATAGACGCTGTGACTATTTTCTCATCACAAATATTTTATATTGGTGAAATAGTGGGAGACATCAAGATGACCTTGAGCACCTGTGGGGTAAATTATGACATATTCACAATCCCGAAAGCAACTTCTCTGAATATTATAATTCAATAATGTTCCTCAATGTAGGGCATAAAATTTGAGGTCACAAAGCATAGCATTATGCCTTGTAAGTGATCACAAATGAATCATAAAAAAGCATAATCCTGGAGAGGGTGTGCCTATTATGAAGAAATAGTATACATTTGTGAAAGCATATTTCAACTTCAAAAATGACTACTTTGGGTTCACTATAGAATACAACTATGAACAAATGGTAATTTTAGTATTAAATACTATGTTTAATTTTTAAGGAAAATAAATATTTGTCTAAGCACACTCACTAATGAAAATACTGAGATAAGTGTTCAAAAAGCATCACTTTTAATTTTAAGTATCACCTAATAATGAACATTTTCTAAATTGTCAGTACTTTATTTTGTTTGGGGTAATATGCATCCCTTCTTTATTTTATTAAGTTAAATCATAGAAAATGTATTTTTATTCAGTGTACATAAGTTTGTAGAAGAAACATAATAATGATTCTAGCTGAAAAAAATATTTGCGTATTTTCTTTAGAGTAAGGAGAAGTCAGTCCATAATAATACAATGGAACCTCCCAGTTGCAAAGTAGGGGGTAGTATAGTTTGAAATGTTAGACTAAGTATTTATTTATTGCTATCCTTTGACAACTGTCTGTCTGTATAGCTATCTATCTATTAGTTTAAAAAATACAAACAGTTAAAAGAGAGACAGCAAGAAGTTGAGTCAGAAAAAAACATGAGAACAAAGCTAACATCACCATAACAGGACAATGAAAGGAGCCGCTCTGGCTTTTCCTGGGATATTTTCAGCTTTCTTTAAGATAAGGGTGGGTCATGTCTCTCCATTCTCAAGAGACTTTTGAAATAATTACTTTTAGCTTGCCATTTTTGTTGTTGGTTTTTCGAGACAGGGTTTCTCTGTGTAGTTTTGGTTCCTGTCCTGGATCTTGCTCTTTAGACCAGGCTGGCCTCAAACTCACAGAAATCTGCCTGGCTCTGCATCCTGAGTCCTAGGATTAAAGATGTGTGCTACTGCCGCCTGGCCAGGTTGCCTTTCTTTTATCAAGAGTCCAAAGCTGCTATCAATCTATTTGGATTCCATATAGCTTAGAAAACCTCCACGGGTTCTTGGATGTTTTGTAGAAAACATGGGGAGAAACACACAGCCTAATGAGCCTAATGTTCTCTTCTGGTTTATTAGAGTCCTTGAAATGATATTAGAAGTTGTTTGGATTCTTTTTTCTAAAAAACAACCCATAGTATGTGAGGGGATGTGAGATTTCTATAGACATAGAGAAATTTAGGTTATACAATGTAATGAAATAGTCTGTGATAACCCAGTTTATATTGAGAGGAAGAAAAGTTTACGCCCTTAAAGCAGAAAATTCCAGAAAACCATTTTATTTCTCCAGGAGGATAGGTTCTCCGTTCCAAAGATCTTTTCTTTCTACCACAAAAATAAAATTCACAGAGTGCTTACACAATACATTCCAATGACTAAATGATTATGTTGGCAAGAAAATTACAAGATAATTAGTGGAGTCTCCAAGTAATGGGACACTGCCCATTATATCTTTGAAAGGTAACCAATCAATTTATAGCAAGCCTCTATTCTGTTTTTAGACCAAACGAAATAAGAATAAGGTTTTTTTGTTTTGTTTTGTTTTTGTTTTTGTTTTTGTTTTTGTTTT
>CABHPH010156150.1:2176-17094 GCA_902168325.1 Peromyscus nudipes
AGAGAGAGAGAGAGAGAGAGAGAGAGAGAGATTACTCCAGACTGTGGTGCTGGATGTAGGGCTGGACAGGACTGGAGAAACTTCTGACTACAATCAACACTTACTTGAGAAGCTTCTGTTTGCTGTGGGATACTTCTTTTGCACACTGATTTAATAAAATGCTGATTGGCCAGTAGCCAGGCAGGAAGTATAGGTGGGATAAGCAGACAAGGAGAATTCTGGGAAGAGGAAGGCTGAGTCAGGAAATTCCAGCCCACCTTCCAAGGAGCAGCATGTAAGGCACACAGGTAAAGCCACAGAACACATGGAGACATATAGTCTAACAGAAATGGCGGAGTTTATGTGAGAGCTATTCAGTAGTTAGCCTGAGCTAACAGCCAAGCAGTTTTAATTAATATAAGCCTCTGTGTGTTTACTTAAGTCAGAGCAGCTGTGGTCTGGGTGGGTCACAGGAAAAGTTCTGGCTACATCTGTTTGTAGTAGAAAGTTATTTTCAGAGATCTACAAGTGGCCAAGTTGCAGAGAATAACAGACTCTGAAATGTGAAACTCTATATGAAACTTTTGTGTCACATATCCTCATCCCAAAGTTCACAAGTCATTGTGTTAGGGCTGGCAGAAAGATCATAGAGACAGATGTAATAATTAATGAACACAGTGTCCTCTAACTAAAGCAGAGGAGCTAGATGTGAATTCACAGTGTTTGCAGTTGCAGGCATAAGCCCCATACAGGTTCATCTCAGATCAATTATCAGTGAGAGGAGGTAAAAAAGATGAGGCTTCAGTTCTAAGTGGGGAGCTATTGCCAACTGATAGTTGCTGAGAAAGGAAGAGGCAGTTTTCTTTAAGGGTATGGCTCCTAGGAAGTTTGCAATACTGTAAAGGAAGGTCACAGAGCCAAGAATATAAACAGCAAGGATTGTCCTTGATGGGTGAAACAAATGGACACAAAACTGCATAAGTTGAGAAGGGAGAGGAATATGGAAGGAATTAGGGAAGAGTGAATATGATTAGAACACATTGGAAAAAAAATTCTCAAAGAACTAAAAAAAAATATCTTCAATGAAATCCTTGTACACCAACTTTAATATACATAATAACGAAGATGTTTTCATAAGAAAACTGGAATGTTATTTCAACTTGTGTCTATTAACTAATGAAATGTGGGGTCTAAATACAATGAAGAAATAAACCATGCAGTCATTTTAATAGTTGCACTAATATTCTTTGTCCAAATTGAACAGCACTTCATAACTGTCTTGGTCAGTGTTCTATTGCTGGGAAGAAACACCATGACCACAGCAATTCTTATAAAGGAAAGCATTTAATTGGAGCTTGCTTACAGTTTCAGAGGTTAAGTCCATTGCCATCATGGAGGAGAGCATGGCAGCATGCAGGCAGACATGGTGCTGGAGAAATAGCTGAGTGTTCTCCATCCTGATCTGCAGACATCAGAAAGAGACAGAGCCACTGGACCTGGCTTGGGCTCCTGAAAACCCAAAGTCCACCCCCAGTGACACACTTCCTCCAACAAGGTCACATCTACTTCAACGTCTTAATTCCTAATCCCTCTCAGTAGTGCCAGTTCCTGATGATTAAATATTCAATATATGAGTGTAGTGGCAACATTATTTTCAACCACCATAATAATCAAACTTCAAAAAACAAAAGAAAAGAGAAATATTGCACCATACAAAAGTTAAGGCAATGAATGACAAACTGATAGTCAACATAATACTAGATGGAAAAAAACTGAAATAATCAACAAAGCAGGGGTATTAGATACGTTTTTCCTTGGTCCTTATTCTTCTTGAGTTATCCAGAATAAGAGAGAGAGAGAGAGAGAGAGAGAGAGAGAGAGAGAGAGAATAAAATGCTATAAAATGCTATAAATATGTGAGGAAGACGCTAACTTCTCTTTCTACAAGAATGCGATCTTATACTTAAAAGACCTCCACAATCTGGCAAAAGAGTTTGCATTCATAAAGAGTTTTAGAAAAGTCTCTGGATACAAAATAAACATGTGGAAACTATTAGAATTTCTGTATAGTGACATTGAAGTTTCTGAACAAATCCAGAAAGTCTCCTGTTTACTGCTTTAATTGGTGGTGAAACCTGGGAGAATGGAGCCTAAAAATAAAGTAAACTAAATTTTATGCAATAGACAATTTCATTCAGAGCATCAGACAATTTATACTCTGAGGATGAAAAAAGGCCCCCTGAGTAATTTCTCATAAGTCCAAGCTGTATATAATCGCAAGGATAGGCTGCACTTTTAAAACGATGTTTTTCCATAGAACATGTAAACAAATAACAGTAGCCAGTTATAATAAATAGACATGTTGTGATGTCTCAGGCCTTTAATCCCAGCACTCTGGAACTCACTCTGTAGACCAGGTGAATTTCTGTGAGTTCAAGGTCATCTTGGGCTACAGAGAGAATTCCAGGACTGTCCAGGCAATGCAGAGAAACCCTGTCTTGAAAAACTAAAATAATAATAATAATAATAATAATAATAGCCAGCTGTGATGAATAATCTAAAGTAAACTCACTCCTATTGGCCCTGTTGGCTGTACCTGGGAGGAGCACAAAAGCACATTCCAAGAACAATTCCATGTTTTTGAAGAAACAGGGTTCACAAGACTCTTGTTTTCTCACAAACACTCAGAATTCTGCTTGCATAACTTCATCCTTAGACTGTGCTCTGACATTCTCTGTTTTGAAAATCAGATATAGGTTCACCCACATATTTTAAATGTCTCTATAATGAAAAACATAAAACACTGAGGAAGGAAACTTTAGAAAACATAGAAAAATCTACTGTGTTTGTGGACTAGTAGTATTAAAATTGTTCCTATAAGGACCAAATCAGTGAAAGCTATGTGTAAAATCCATACAATTCTTATAGCACTTAAAAGGCCTTTTCACAGGAATACCAAAACAACTTAAGATGCATAAGGAATCACAATGCCTCCACACTTTAAAAAGAAGAAGAAAAACGGGTCAAAGTCAAAGCCATCCTTAGCCAAAAAAGTAATCTGCAATGTATTATAATACCTGACTTCCAAAAACATTATAGAAAAAGAGTTTCTAAGAGAGCATATTTGCAAAACCATATCTAAACCAATGGAAATTGAATAGAAGGTATAAATACAATGTAGGGACACCTTCTAACTCTTAACAAAGTTACCAAGAACACACACGGGAGAAAAGAATACCTCTTTAACAAGTGTTATAAGAAAAACTAGATACCCAACTATAGAAGACAGGAATTGGGTCCTTCTCTCTCACCTAGAATAAATAATGTAATACTGAAGTATTTGAAAATAGTAGATAAATACACAGGGAAAGTATTTTAAGATATTGGCATGGCAATAACTTTATGAACAAGGATCCAAAACCTCAAGACATAGCTTCAGGGATTTATGAATGGTATTATATCCATCTAAAGTTTCCAAAAGAATCAAAAGCACAAAGAGGCAGCATATAAAATGTTAGAAAATCATAGTGAGTTTTTCATCCAGTAGGAAACTACCATCCAGAATATATGTAATCTCCAAATTAAGAACACATTAACACATTCAATACATGGTGAAATGAGCTAAATACACACATTTCAAATGAATAAATATAAATGGCCAGTAAATAGATAAAAAATTTAGCATCTTTGCTATCCAAAATTATAAAACTACATTGAAACTCCATCTTCCCGCAGTCAGAATGACTATCATCAGGGAATCAAACAAGAGCTCACAAAGTTTACATCAGAGGGATGATATTGATTTTTCTTTCTCAGTAAAGATTTCTGATTGGCAACAGCTTGATTTCTTCATGTCCTATGGCTCAGGTATATTGTGTCTTCAGCAATTGAGTCTTGCCATAAAGTTCTAGATGATAAGTAAGAGTAATGACAATAGGCTGTTTCAAACAACTTAGAAGAGTTAGCTCATGCCATAGCACTGAGTTTTTTATTTTATATATTATGTCTGGGTGTCTCAGGGAGACAAAGCCCCTTTGTTATAGAGTATGGCCATTTAAAACCCCTGTATCCCATACATTATGACATTTCTACATTAGTAGGTGTTTGTATGGTATTTTCTAAGATCTTTAGTGTTAGTTACCCCTATTTTATGATTAAATTTAAAGGTCGCTCTGCAAGATGGAAAACAAACCTTGTAAAATTAATTGGGTCAAAAAATCATGGCTGACTATGTTCTAGGTCCTAAGGGATAATGTAGCACAAAATGGACATATTAATAATCAGCCTTCTAAGTTTTTGCTTTTTAGCCACATATTAGTGCATCTCTCAACCCTCATCAGAGAATCTCCTTTTTGCAGTAGACAGTGGTTAATACAGAGACACAAAACCATTCAACATGCAAAGAATAAGAGATTTCTGCAATAAAACCAGGGAGCTTAGAGTGTGCACAAGTGTGAGTTTATTGCTGGAAATAATCCTACAACCTAAGGAGAATCTAAAATGATAGTTGAGGGTTTATGAATTAACCGTAATAGATGAATCAAAACAACCAGTTCTACTTGTATCTGCTTGTGAAATGGGAGAAAGTTGGAGGATTTTTGGAATCACAAATTCCATTCATATGAGCAAATCCCATTGTTTACCAGCTGGATAATGGTTTCCTACCCTTTTGTAGCAATCTGTGAATGAAATTTCAAAATTCATAGAATTGTAGAACACAAGATGATATGTGAGGACTATGCAATGCTGATTTCCTTCTAGGGTTTTAAATACTTCGGTTAGTGCATAATTAGGCATAAACAAATTTCTTTTTCCTGCCATGCCTTAACTTTCATAGGTTGTAAAGTTCAAATTTTCATAGGCTCTCATAGATCCTAATCAAGAAGTGGAAGAATTTAAGATTAGATTGTTTATGAAACTCTTCAATGAAAAGAAAAATATCTGCTCAGTTGACCCCAAGACCAAGCTCTCAATACAAAGGAAATTTATTTGCCCCAGAGGGATGGGGGCAGGGGTGGGACAGGGAATAAGAGACAAAGACAGGAGGTAGAAGACAAGGGAGATGGGGGAGGGGACATGAGAAAGGAGGCAGGGATAGGGAGGAGACAGATACGGCCCATAGGAAAATCGCAATTTATGAAGGAAAAAGGAGTAATCCTGTGTTAGGATGAGAAGTTTAATTTTAATTGAGTATGTTTTTTAGGTGAGCCAAAGGAGGCTTTTGATTACTTTTTCCTACTTTGGAAGTTGGACCTTTGTAGTTGGCCTCAAGAGGAGGAAGTGGCCAAATAAGGGAATAGCCTTTGGGTGCTAGCTTTAAGAATGTAATCTAAGGGTTTTTAAGCAAGGCAGAGAAAATAGAAAGAAGGGCAGGGAGGGCCTAGCAGAGCCAGGTTTGCCAGGCCCATGCTGGCGAGAGTCCCTTCACTCACTTCATGTTTCAGGATCATCTTCAGGCACCATAGGAGATGTAAATAAAGATAGAATTTATTTATTTGTACACACTTATACACACAAATAAATATTTAGCAATAATGAAAAAATAGGATATCAATTTGAGAATGAAAAGCATGGAAGGAGTTTGGGAGAGGGGACTCTGGAAGGTTTGGAGGGAGAAAAAAGAAGGTAGAAAGTGACATAATCACATTTTAATGAAAATGTATCAAAGAGTGACATGAAATGAAAAGGGAGATGGAATGAACTGATTACATTATACGCAAGCATAGAAATGTTATAAAAATTATTTTACAAGGAACATAAATTAATAAAAAATCAATTAGCTGTAAGCTTCAGGGGTTGCTGTGGGTTACCTGGCCATTTCCATTGTTTTGTGTTCTCTTTTAATCCAGATGTCCTGATTGTTATGGTGCTGTATTAGAAAGAGTTACAAGGTAGATGCTGGGAATATAACCCAGGTACTCTGAAAAAGCCAAATATTTTAGTTGGATGAGATGTGCTGTCTGTTCACTGCTTGGATAGTAAAACATTTTAACACTGTAGATGCTTCCAAATATCCTAAAAGTTCAGATACTTCTCTAAAGAGAGAACAGAAATGGCCAAGACATAAAAAAAAAAAACTACTAAAATGTTGCTAATCATTGGGTGAAATGCAAATTAAAACAACATTGTGTTACTATTTCTTCATACTTAGAATAACTATTAACAAAAAATGGAAAACTAACAAATGATGTCGAGAATATGGAAAAAGAAGAACTCTTATATATTGTGAAAATGGACACTACTGTAATCATTAGAGAAAACACTATCAGTGTTTTTGCAAAAAAATAAAACAGGAGAACCATGTGATTCATTTAAAGTGATTCAATTTAGGTAACTTTGATAATGTTATGACCTAATTTTAAATAATAGGGTCAGAGTAATGATAATAACAGTTAATTTACTCCACAGCATGTGTATTTTCTGGCCTAAGAATAGAGCCTTATTAAGGGAAGAATTGCTGCTTTGTTTTACTTTTTTTAGGACTATAAGGCTGCATTCTGTCTATTTTTTTTTCAAATCCAAAGATAAAGTTTTATTTATAAATACAGCAGAGTTTGACCAGGATTTCCTAAACTTCATTTGTATCCTTCTGAAAGACATAAAATAAATAAAGCCACAAAATTCCTATAAGTAAGTATACACCACTAAAAATTATGGTTATATACAAGAGTAGAACTTATTAACTCTGCTATAAATTAATACAATATCTGTATGTGAATTAGTGAAAGCTACACATTAAGATACCAATATGTGAGCATCAAGAATTAATATCTGATGTTGCTTTTATTTATTTAAATTAAAGTGATCTTTGACAATTACATACATGTATGTAACTCATTCTTACTTTCTCACTCTCTGCATTCATCCTATCTCAGTTCCTACCAACCTCTATCAACTTTCCAACAACTTCCTTTCCTACATTCATGTCTTGTGTGTGTGTGTGTGTGTGACACGCAGATTTTTAAACAGACGTATCAGTAAAATCATGGATTTTGAACTATCTATGAAGAGCTTTCTTTCCTCACCAATCTAATAGTTACACAAGTGAAGATGACTGCCCATGCTCTTTTTCATCTGTGTAAGCATTATTTAACATTTTGGGACAGGGTTAATACATCTATCTCATCAAAAATGTATCATTTCTTTATGGTGAAGTCTTCTAACGGCCCTTATTCTCGGCCTCTCATATGGACAGTGCATTTACAGTGATTATACTCTACAGAAGCACATCAGAACCAACTAATCCACTGAGTACACTTTCATCAACCTGTCTGCATCTCTCCTTCCCTCTACTCTCCAGTGAATCTATGGGCAAAACAAATTAAACTAAAATATGCATAGAGTTTATAATTTCCTTACATTGATTATATACATCAATTATGACTAAATGCATTCTGTGAACTCTAAGAAAAAAACAAAGATTTACATATTTTGGCACATCCTAGTAAACTTCAAATAAAAACATGAAAGATGTAGAAAAGTTTTAAGAAATATCTTTAAGAAATAACATTACATTGATGACTTACTTTTCAATAGTACACTATAAAAGCCAAATTATGACATGGCTTCTTTAGAATGTTGGATAAAATGATAACCAAATCCCTTCTTCTTTAGACTCCTATACCAAATTCAAAATTCTTCAAAGTGAAAGAATTGTAAGGATGTTTTCAGACCAATTCAGTCTCTATTAATTAATATCCAGTGGGCATATTATGTGACAAATAGTATTCACGTTAAAAGAAAATAAAAATAAATGGAAGTCAAGAGTCAATGGAAAGAACTGAACAATAAATGGATAAGATATCTACAACTAAATAAGCTTGATTTTTAAATAACAGTAGTAGGATTTATGTGCACAGTTCGGTAGGAGAGTCATTTGCTACCTACCAGGCTCAAGACCTTGAGTTTAAAATCCGGCACCACAAAAATGAACAACTAAATAAAAATAACAATGATATGATTGTGAGTTTACTATATATGAAATATATGAGGAAAGTACAAAGCTAGCATATAATTAAATGCCTGTGAAGTACTTATTGTAAGAAAGTATTTAAAGAACTAATTTAGTGCAGACTGTAATAAGTCAAGGATGCACCCTGTAATCTCTAGGGTAACCATTAAAAGAATAACACAAATGAGAGTCAAACAGCTGGTAGTGGAAAAAAACAGAATAATTATTCATCCTTGATAGCTTTTCAATTTACAGAGGTGAGCAATGGAATACTTCATTGATTTAATGAGTAATACATAAAATATAGTTTATTTTTTCTAATAATGAAACCATAACTTGAGTAACATTATGTATAAAAACTTTAACTGAGACTATTTAAACCTTTTAAATTAATTAGTTTGAAATACTTTATTTTCCCTTAAAGAAAAGTTAGCACTAATAATTACAAACACTTTTATAGTTCAATTTTTCAATTACACATTAAATTCATATATGAAACTGTCTACATGTCAAAAAAATCAAAGCCATGTAGAAAACCATGGCCCTAATTATTTATATGTCTCTGGAAGTAAAAATTAATTATGAAAATTTAAAAGCTACTGGGTATAATTTCCAGAGGACTTAAGTTGCAATTGGATATGGAAAAAAATGAGAAATTCATGTTTTCCATCAAGATAGGAAAATCAGTAATTCATTAATTACAAGGGATCAATTTTATTCTTACACTATCAATAATAGGAAGTCATCATAAAACATTTAGTAATAATTTCCAAATATTACAAAGTATTAACACAAAATAGGAAAGGCAAAAAGAACTACAAATCCCATTAACTGAAATGGGCTCATTAATACACAAAGCTTATTATCCTAACTCCAAAGCTTACTAACTACTATATTTTTTACATTGCCCAAAATACTTCCTAAAATAATACTTATTTTCAATTTTGTATGGTTACATATGTCCACAATTACCACATGTAGTAAGCAGAGAGAGAGAGAGGGATATCAGTACAACTTCAAGACCAGCTGGATATGCATAATGTTTTCTCGGCTATATAGTAAGGTTCTGCTACCTTTTTTTAAAATACCTGCAAAGTAAATGATAGAAAACTTCCTGTGTCCAGATTAAATATGAGTTAGGCCTTACAGATTTAACTCTAAACAACTCTGTTTATGTAATAAATTATATATATTTTTAACAGTCCACAAGCTATTCTTTCCAAAAACATGGGAACAAGACTATTTTAATTGAAAATGTTGCAGTTTTCCTGTTATGTAACCACAGCGTATATACACAACAGTCAGAAGTCATGCTAAGTCCATGCCTATGCAGAAACTGAATGAGAACCTCATTCACAAATATTTGGATCCTCATATAGTAAAAATACCTAAATACGTGGGTCCACTGACTCATTGACTTTAATGCTGTCAACATTCAGCCTCTGTGACTGGGCATCAAATGCATTGCTTCCTTCTTTTTTTCTGTATTGACTGCATGACTGCAGCTTCCATTTCAGCCTTGGCCGGAAGGGAAGGAGAAAAGGTAGGGTGGGATCCAGGCTGCCTTGCCCTCCTCAGTGTGACTCCTGGCTTCTTTTTCTTGCATTCATGTACAGAACTACTAATTTCATCTGATTAGGAAAATCTTGATGCTCTTATTTAATCTTCCTGTGATAGTGTTTGGATTTGGAAGAAATATCTTTCCATGATCTAGGAGAAAAATACTAGAATAAAAGTAATTCCGTTTTCTTATGGCACTAGCTCTTTTGGAAGTTTTCTGTTTATATCTAAGAGCAGGGACTTCCTGCACCTGCACTGCCCTGTTGCTCAGAGCCATTTTCCTCTTATGCTTCTATAATTTATAAGCCCAGTCTAGTTCGTATGTCTTTTGGGGATAATAAATGCATTGAGAAAAGCATGATCATTCCAGGATATTATGTAATGCTACATAAATACTCTCTCATGAACCTCCATGGCACTTACAATGGTCATATTGGACGTTCCTCATTGCATTGCCAAGAAAATGGGATTGATATTATTATAAATAGAAATTTAACTGTAGCTTACAATTACATCATGCACAGAAAGGCATTGTAACTACTTTTACATTATTTATTTTCTACTGTATTCTCTTCTTCAAACTGTAATCTGTGTAGGGTAGGTTATATTTATTCATGTTGGTAATGCAGCAGATGCCAGGAGGAAGCAACCAGGCTCAGGGGTCTCTGACATAAGTACCATTACAGAATACCATGAAATACTGTAAGCTAAACATAAGCTAACCCCTGCTAACAAGTACAGGGAAACAAATGAAAGACAATTAAAGCAATGCTTTTAGTGAACTATGATAAGAAATGCTAGTTAATTGAGTACTAATTAGACAGTAATGAATTCATAAGTAAAATTCAATTGTGGCAATGGGAAAATATTTAAGAATGCGTTTTTTTACAGTGAAAACAAAACCCACTCAGATGTTAGCATCACTTAAAATCTCAAGATAATTAGACAAAAAAATAGTAGAACAAACATGTTGTAATCAATGCAAAAGAATCCAAAACAGATCCTTTAGAAAAGTTACTTACCCAACTGGACACTGACTAGAGACTTCCTTTTTATACCTCTTATTATCAGAACAATTTTGGTTCTGAGTGAGGTATGAAGGGCAATATGACTTTTCTTATGCCACCTGCAATAATCTCTCATTATCAGCTCTCACTTCACATCTGTGTCATTCATGAACTGACATTAAGGAACTGACATTGACATATCATTATCCAAAATTTATGGGGTATGGGAGATCAGCCTTGTTGTATATTCTATGAATTTGCCCAAGTATACACTGGCATGTAGCCATCAATAGAGAACCACAAGGAGCATAGCCATAAAGCTCTCTGTTCTGCCTACTCATACTTTCCTACCTGATAACTCTGAAACCACTGATTCTTTTATATTGCCATAATTTTACTCTTGCCAGTACGTCATAGGGTAAAACAGTGTATATTTTTCATATCGCCGTTTACTTAATAGTTCACTCAGTATCTCCCCACCCCTACGCTGGAGCTGAGGACTGAACTCAGGGCCTTGTGCTAGCTATACAGAGGCAGGTGAATCTCTGAGTTCAAGGTCAGCCTAATTCAGTATATTTTCTGTATGTGTCATCCCATTGTTATTTAATGTGGAATAACATTCATTGCATCTACTAAACCTCATATTTCCCTTCATCTATTGAGTTTGTTCCTGAGGACTGCAATTATGAATAAACGTTCTCGGAATAGTTCTGTTGTTGTGTCAACATGAGTTTTCCTATCCATTGGCATATGTTTAGTTTGAAAGGAACTTCTGAACTTTTCCCCCAAAGTGGTTTTTCAACTTTGAATTCCTGCCAGTAATGATGAAAAGTTCTGCAGCTTCACACCTTCACCTGCTTCTGTTATCCATGCTTTGGATTTTGAGCATCATGATAGGTTGTGGTGATATTTTCTTTTGTATTAAAATGTTATATTTTAATAAATAAAGTTGCCTAGGGGTCAGAGCTATTAACAAGCCATAGCCAGAGTCTGGCGAACAAGTAGTGATGCGGCAGTTAGGCAGTTGGGCTTACAACCAATGAGAAGGCAGAACAGAATTCTATAAAAGGACACACCCCCTTTTGAGCTGGGAGTCGTTGCTTCAGGGAGTGACTAGCTAACTGAAAGCAGTTAAGGCTCTTAGCTCTGACCTCTTCGGCTTTTCTCTTTACTTGGATAGTGTGTTTCTTTTTTAGCTACAAAGTTACAACAACAATAGGTATATGGTTGGTCTCCTGTTTTTCAATTTGCACGTCCCGGATAATATATAATGTAGGATATTTTTCAAATGATTATTTCTTTTCTATATATCATCTTATTTAAAACATGAATTAAGGTATTTGTCCCATTTTTTAACCATTGGAAATTTTAATTCTTAACAATTCTTCATATGTTTAAATGCAGTTCTTTACCATACAGTCCTGTTCTAATATTTTATTTCACTTTGTGCTTTATTGTTGCATTCTGCTTATTGTATATGGCACAAAAATTTGTACCTTTTGAAATAAGATTTGTTCTTAAACAGTTTTCCACACGTACAGAAGGAGGCGTACTGACTCCTCTTATTTCTCTCTGCCTCCCAATCTCCCATTTGTCTCCTTCCCTACCCATGCCTGCCCCTTCCTATGAATCTCACTCTATCACGTTCACATCTACTCTTTGTTTTGTGACCTACTGAGTTGAACTAGGGCTGTCTATGTAGCTATGGGTTTGAAGCTAGCTTTTAGAACTTTGTGGACTTTTCAGTGGGCACCAGCTGAAGACAATCGTTCCTCCTCTTCAAGAATCTATTAATAACCTGTAGTCCATTAGTAGATGGTAAGACCATATAACTTTTCCTTCTTGAACATTTCTATGACTTATTGTTTATAGGACCAGTGTTCTGTGAACTTAAAATATACAGTCATATTTTTGTCAGTTTATGATTTTAATGATTATATATATATATATCATTATAAGGTGGCTTTTTATAGCCTTTCATGCTTCATGCTACATAGATTCTAGAAGATGGATTTTTATAAACCCTTCATGGCTGTAGCCATCTTATGGGTCTTACATACATCACCAACTTTTTTCAATAATATTCCCTGAGAATAAGAGGGATAATGTAAATGTTTGTTTTAGAGACAAGCCTACCACTATCACCTCTTTTTCTCAGCATCCTGAATAGCCAAGAGTCTCTGGGTTCACCACCAGCCATCATTAGTAAAAAAGTGTAAAAAAGACCCTGTGACACTTTAAAAGCTAGTAAAGAGGGAAGTTTCCAGCTTGTTTCAACTTGATTTCTCTGTATGTTGCAACCAAATGTGTGGTATCTTCCTTACCATGGTTTGATTATCCATTTATGAATAATGTCTCTGAAATTGTATCTAAAAAGTCATTGTCAAACCCAAGGTCTTCTGAAGCTTGATCCTAATTAGTCTTAACAATAAAAACCCAGAGTCAGATATTGAGGGTGAAAGCTGAAAGATTACAGAAGCAGAGCAGCAGCTACTAGAAACTTCTTACCTCTACAAATCCTCAGAGCAAATGGGAGGTCGAGATCCTGTCTCCACCCACCTTATATGTCTGTCTCCACCTCCCTAGTACTGGGATTAAAGGTGTGCACCACCACCACCACCCAGCTCTGTTTCCCTTTTAGACAGCTTCAATCTTATATAGCCCAGGGTGGCTTTAAACTCCTGATCTTCTTGCTTCCTTCTTCCAAGTGCTGGGATTACAGGTGTATGCCACCACTGCCTGGCCTCTATGGTTATCTAGTGGCTAGCTCCACCCTCTGGTCTCCAGGCAAGGTTTATTTGTCAGGACACAAACAAAATATCACACAATAATTTTCTTCATTTTCTTCTACTTTATTTCTTAGAAACTTTATTTTTTCTTTTATTGTGTGAAGCTAAAGGACAATTTTGTTAATTTAAGAGAAAATGTAGGAGCTGGAGAGATGGCTCAGGGGTTAAGAGCACTGACTGCTCTTCCAGAGGTCCTGAGTTCAATTCCCAGCAACCACATGGTGGCTCACAACCACCCGTAATGAGATCTAGTGCCCTCTTCTGGTCTGCAAGGACACATGCAGGCAGAACACTATATACATAATAAATAAATATTAAGAAAAAAAAAAGCCGGGCGTTGGTGGTGCACGCCTTTAATCCCAGCACTCGGGAGGCAGAGCCAGGCGGATCTCTGTGAGTTCGAGGCCAGCCTGGGCTACCAAGTGAGCTCCAGGAAAGGTACAAAGCTACACAGAGAAACCCTGTCTCGAAAAACCAAAAAAAAAAAAAAAAATAGAGAAAATGTAGTATAGTTTAGGATAAATTTATTAATTTAAGAAAAAATGTAGTATAAGTTAAATGAAAATCTGGCAGCCATGAAGAGTGGAGATAGGGTAAATACCATGCCATTAAACTTAGGCATGGAATGGGAATAGATAAGTGTTTAAGAAAGGAAATGTGCATTGATAGCATCATTGTTCTGTCTTGATATGTTAATATAATAAGGTAAATATTTCATGAAAGTCCCTCTCATTTCTATAGTAGGGAATTATAATATTTACAGATAATACAAATATTCTATTACACTGAAATGTCCCCTTAGGGAAGGACATAGATTCTGGAATGTTCTTTGATAACACAGCATTAGATTTGATAACTTAAAGGAAACATTCAGAAACAGGACAACTGGAGTTGATTATAATATGAAATACTCTGTTTTCAGGGAATCTATGAAAGAAATCCCTTCTCCCTCATCATTTCCAGACCCACACTGAATTATAAAACACAATCCTTCATTTCCTTTTCCTTCTACTTTTGGTATTAAAATATTTTATACTTGTTTAGTTTCTATAAGACCATTACTCTAAAGGTAAAAAACCTTGTGTTACTTTTAAGCAGAATTGCCTCTTTGCCTATCTCTGCATGGAAGTCACTATGTGACAATCTTGACCTAAACAAATAGAAAACAGTGCTCCAAATGAAATGACTAACACTGTTGCAATTTACTTTGGCCTGGGGTAGGGTGGGGGAGTGGGTGTCAGGGGAAGAAGTGGAGGAGTCAGGGGATGTGTCTTGGCACTGAAGATGAAACAATAATAACTGCATGGGGAGAGAGAGAGAGAGAGAGAGAGAGAATATGAGGGAATGTGAGGAAGGAGAGTGATGGGGGAGAAGAGAGGAAGGGAGGGAAGGAAAGAGAAGAGAAGAAGAGAGAAGGAGTTATCCAAGTTCTCATGGCCTCAAGGCTCCTCACGTGGTGCCTTTAATTCCCACATCAAGGCAGGAACAGATGTTAGAGAGAGTAGTCTGCTATAGGAGCTGAGATTTTGCCTGAAGCATGTAAATTTCCAATTAGATCCCCATTTGGGTATAGATTGTCCAAGAAAAATCTTTAATATATATATATATATATATATATATATATATATATAT
>CABHPH010156150.1:17194-40322 GCA_902168325.1 Peromyscus nudipes
TTTTCTGACTATTTTTCTTTTTGGTTTTATTTAATTTTATTTATTTTTATTCATATATTTGTTTTACATCCTGGCAGCAGCCTCCCCCCATTGTCCCCTCCCAGTCCCTCTTCCCCTTCTCCTTCCCACCTCCCACCCCCCAATGTCCTCCTCTTCTGTCTTAATCCAGGAAAGGGCAGGTCTCCCATGAATATCAATAAAACATGACTATCAAGTGGCAGTAAGACACCCCCCCCCACGTATTAAGGCTGGGTAAAGTGATCTAGTAAGAGAAGTAGGGTCCCAAAAGCCAGTAAAAGAGAAAGAGTCATCTCCAGTTCCTGCTGTTAGGAGTCCCACAAGAGAATCAAGCAACACAACTGTAACATATATGTCAAGTAGGTCAATCCCATGCAGGCTACCTGGTCAGTTCAGTCTCTGTGAGCTCCTATGAGCCCAGGTTAGGTGATTGTGTGAGCCTTCCTGTGGTGACCTTGACCCCCTCTGGTTCCTACATTCTTTTCTTCTCCTCAGCAGGATTTCCAAATTCCACCCAATGTTTGGCTGTGGGTCTCTGCACCTGTCTTCATCATTTGCTGGATGACACCTCTCTGATGGCAATTGGTCTAGGTACCAGTCTGTTCACAGGAGACATCCAGTTCAGGTACTTATTGGATATTGCTGGGAGTTTTAGCTGGAGTCATCCTTGAAGATTCCTGGTAGATTTCCACGTGCCAGGTTTTTTTTTTACCAGACGCCAAAATAGCCTCCTTTCCAGTAGTCTCTTTCAGTTCTCTCTCCCTCCATGACTCTCCCCAAAACTGATTACTCATGTTCCCATCCCCACCTGCCCTCAGTCAACTCACAGTATCTATTCTATTTCCCCTTCCCAGGGAGGTCTGGGTCTCCCAAATAAACCCTCCTTGTTACCTAGTCTCTCTGGGTCTGTGGATTGCAGCATAGTTATCCTTTATTTTACAGCTAATATCCACTTATGAGTGAGTACACACCATGTTTATCTTTCTTGGTCTGGGTTATACCTCACTCAGGATGATTTTTTTTTCTAGTTCAATCCATTTGTCTTCAAATTACCTGGTGTCCTTGTTTTTAAACAGCTGAGTAATATTCGATTCTGTAAACTTATCACATTTTCCTTATCTATTCCTCTGTTGAGGAACATCTAGGTCATTCCAGGTTCTGGCTGTTAAAAATAAAGCTGCTATGAACATAGTTGATCAAGTGTCCTTATGGTATGATTTAGCATCCTTTGGATATATTACAAGAGCAGTGTAGCTGGGTCTTACAGTAGATTGATTCCCAGTTTTCTAAGAAACCACCACACTGACTTCCAGAGTGGCTGTACAAGTTTGCACTCCCACCATTAATAGGGTGTTCCCCTTCACATTATCTCCAGCATGAACTGTCACTTGTATTTTTGATCTTAGCTGTTTTGATAGGTGTAAGATGGAATCTGAGTTGTCTTGATTTGCAGTCTCCTGCTGGCTAAGGGTGTTGACATTTCTTTTCTTTTTTTTTCTGTTTTTCTTTTTCTTTTTTTTTCAAACAGGGTTTCTTTTTATTTTATAATTTGATTAAATTTTACATATCTTCCACGGATTCCCCTGTCTTCCCTCCTCCCCCCCTCGGCACTCCCCCTAACCCACCTCCCATTCCCATCTCCTCCAGGGCAAGGATTCCCCTGGGGATTCAGCTCAACCTGGTAGATTCAATCCAAGCAGGTTCAGTCCCCTCCTCCCAGGCTGAGCAAAGTGTCCCTGCATAGGCCCCAGGCTCCAAACAGCCAGCTCATGCACTAAGGACAGGTCCCAGTCCCACTACCTGGATGCCTCCCAAACAGTTCAAGCTAATCAACTGTCTCACTTATCCAGAGGGCCTGATCCAGTTGGGGGCTTCTCAGCTATTGGTTCATAGTTCATGTGTTTCCATTAGTTTGGCTATTTGTCCCTGTGCTTTTTCCAATCTTGGTCTCAACAATTCTTGCTCATACAATCCCTCCTCTTTCTTGCTGATTGGATTCCTGGAGCTCCACCTGGGTGTAGCTAGAGTTTTCCTTCCTTGCCCACAGTCAGAACAAATCTCTCTAACCCGCCAGTCCTGCAGCAGCTCAGACCCAACCAAGTAAACACACAGAGACTTATATTGCTTACAAACTGTATGGCCATGGCAGGCTTCTTGCTAACTGTTCTTATATCTTATATTAATCCATTTCTATAAATCTATACCTTGCCACGTGGCTCGTGGCTTACTGGCGTCTTCACATGCTGCTTGTCATGGCGGCGGCTGGCAGTCTCTCTGACTCAGCCTTCCACTTCCCCGAATTCTTCTCCTCCTTGACCCACCTATACTTCCTCCTGCCTGACTACTGGCTAGTCAGTGTTTTATTTACTAACCAATCAGAGCAACACATTTGCTATATAGAACATCCCACAGCACTTGGGGCTTGGCCGTGGATCTCTGCAACCGCTGCCAAGTATTTCTCAACCATTTGATATTCTTCTGTTGAAAATTCTGTTTAGATATGTACTCATTTTTAATTGGATAATTTGGTTTGTTGATATCTAGTTTCTTGAATATATTTTGGAACTCAGCCCTTTGTCAGATGTGAGGTTGGTGAAGATATTTTCCCATTCTGTATTCTCCCATTTTGTCCTATTCATGGTATGCTTTGCCTTAGAGGAACTTTTCAATTTCATGAGGTACCATTTATTAATTGGTGGTCTTAGTGCCTGTGGTATTGGTATTTTTTCAGGAAGTTGTGTCCTGCGCCAACGCATTCCAGATTATTTCCCACTTTCTCTTTTATCAGGTTCAGGATATCTGGATCTATTTTGAGGTCTTTGATCCACTTGGACTTGAATTTTGTGCGGAGTGATAAACATGGATCAATTTGCATTCTTCTACATGCTGACATCCAGTTCAACTAGCACCATTTGTTGCAGAGGCTTTCTTTTTTCCATTGTATAGTTTTGGCTTCCTTATCAAAATCAGATATCCATAGATGTGTAGGTTTACATCTGGATCTTCTATTAGATTTGATTGATCCACTTGTCTCTTGTTATGCCAATACTATGCAGCTTTTATTAGTATAGCATTGTAATAGAGCTTGAAATCAGGGATGGTGATACCTCCATAAGTTCTTTTATTGTACAGAATTGTTTTAGCTATATTGGGTGTTTTGTGTTTGCATATGAAGTTGATTATTGTTCTTTCAAGGTCAGTAAAGGATTGTTTTGGGATTTTAATGGGAGAAGCATTGAATCTGTAGACTGTTTTTTGGTAACATGCCCATTTTTACTATGTTAATCCTACCAATCCATGAGTATGGGACATTTTTTGATCTTCTGTTATCTTCTTCAATTTCTTTCTTAAAAGACTTGACCTTCTTGTCATATAGGTCTTTCACTTGTTTGGTTAGAGTTATCCCCACGATATTTTATATTATTTGAGGCTGTTGTAAGTTGTTTTGATTATCTGATTTCTTTCTCAGCCCATTTATCATTTGTATATAGGAGGGCTACTGATTTTTTTTTTAAATCTTGTATCCAGCCACTTGACTGAAGGTGTTTATTAGTGGTAGGAGTTCCCTGGTAGAGTTTTGGGGTCACTTATGTATACTATTATATCATCTTTTATAATGATACTTTGACTTCTTCCTTTCTAAATTGTATCTCCATGATCTCCTTTAGTTGTCTTATTGCGCTAGCTAGAACTTCAAGAACTATATTGAATAGGCATAGAGAGGGTTGACAACCTTGTCTCTGACTGGATTTTAGTGGAATTGTTTTGAATTTCTCTCCATTTAATTTGATGTTGGCAATTAATTTGCTGTATATTACTTTCATTATGTTTAGGTTGGTCCCTTGTATTCCTGATCTCTCCAAGACTTTTATCATGAAGGGGAGTTGGATTTTGTCTGAGGATTTTTTAGCATCTAAGGAGATGATCATGTGTTTTTTTTCTTTCAGTTTGTTTATATGGTAGATTTCATTGACAAATTTTCATGTCTATTGAACTATTGAACTATTGAACTATTCCTGCATGACTGGGATGAAAGCTATTTGGTCATGATGATCTTTTTCATGTGCTCTTGGATTTGGTTTGCAAGTATTTTATTAAGTATTTTTGTATTTATGTTCATTAGGGAGATTGGACTCTAATTCTCTTTCTTTGTTGTGTCTTTGCATGGTTTGGATAGCAGGGTAACTGTAGCCTCATAAAAAGAATTTAGCAATGTTCCTTCTGATTATATTCTGTGGAATAATTTGAGTATTGTTATTAGTTCTTCTTAGAATTCTGCACTAAAACCATCTGTCACTTAGCTTTTTTTTTTTTGGTTGCAAGACTTTTAATGACTGCTTCTATCTTAAGGGGTATTGATATTTTTAAATTCTTAATCTGATCTTGATTTAACTTAAGTAAGTGATATCTAACAAGAAAATTTTCCATTTCTTTTGGATTTTCCAATTGTGTGGAATAGAAGTTTTTGAAGTATGACCTAATGATTCTCTATTGTATTCTAAGAGAACTACCTCCAAGAATGTACCCAGGGTTTGCAGAAAAATCCATGAATGTGGTAAGAATTAAACCTTTCTACCTGAGAGGTAGAGAAAAAAGCACACATGTGCTGATGGTAACCTTCTTTATTACTTTGTCTTGAAATCTCTTCTTGTTTGTCTTTACATATATATATATAATTCCCAAAAGAAAGCTCTAGACAATATACAATATATGAATTACATTTTGAAGATCACATTACATTTCTTGATTAAACAATAAGAAGCAGAGCCATTCTGATAACACATGTGAAATTACACGGTTTCTCTCAGACTTGGAATGTTGAGCTGACTGCACAGGATGGAGGATGGGAGTGAATAGCCTTGGCAAAGCTTAGCTGTCTTTCAAGCTCCCTGGTGAGCAGGCTGTAAGGCAAAGAAAGGAGGCATGTAACCCTGAATAATTTGGCACCTCCTGATGGAGTGTGACATTGAAGGTGTTCCAAAAGTAAAAATATATTCTCCTATCCTGAATGCAACCCAAAATTATAAGGAAGTAAACTTGTAATTCTGTATTTAAGGCTATGAGTTTAGATTATCCTCTGCAGCCCTGGCTAATTTTGAAAGCTGTTCCGTCCCTTGGTTTAGCTGAACATAAAGCTGTTTCTCCCTGGACTTGGTTACTTAATCAATTGCCATTTTGACACCTGAATAAATTTCAGGACCTAAACAATAAAGTGTTGTGGCTGAAACTTGAATCTTATATCATAAAACTGAGATTAGGAGTTCATGCAGTGTCCATTGCAGAAAGTTTGTGCAGGAAATTCTGTCTTTAAGTCAGCCAAGAATTGGCACTAAAGTTGCTTTATGCCTGACCTTGCTTCAACAATTAGACACCTTGGAATTTGTCCTTGGTAATTTTCTGTGAAGGTTTATCTTACTAATTCATTTGCAGTGGCAACTAGTCTACTTTGAATTTGCTCTGAGATCTTCAGTCAGCTAATTGTATGCAATTGTCTTAAAGATATGGAATAAAGTCCTGTCTATAAAAGTATATTTTATTCACCAAAATTACACAGTGTATGAAGGAATAATCTTTCTGTCAATCCACAGACATAATTGTGCCCAGTAAGTGGAAAACACTCTACCAATAGGCTGCGGGAGGAATCACATAGCTGTTTTAAGGGAGAATTGTGGTAGCACACAAGAAAATTACAGACAGAAACAAGGTTTAGTCTGTGACCCCTAAACCTTGCTCAATGAGGTCACTTCATCAGAGAGTTATTCATCTGGTGGGTTGATTTTATGAATATCAGTTGTCATCTGCTGTATATTCTTATAGTGTCTGACAATTCTCTGCATTTCTTCAGAGTCCATTGTTATGTTCCCCTTTTTGTTTCTGGTTTTATTCATTTGGAAATTCTCTTTCTGCCTTTTAGTTTGGATAGGAATTATCTATTTGTTGATTTTCTCAAATAACGAACTCTTTTCATTGATTCTTTCTATTGTTCTCTTTGTTTCTGTTTTATTGATGTCAGGCCTCAGTTTCATTATTTCCTACCATAGTCTACTCCTCTTAGGTGTATCTGCTTCTTTTTTTCTAGAGCATTCAAGTGTGCAATTAAGTCACTAGTATGAGATCTCTCCAAAATCCTCATGCAGGCAATTAGTGCTATGAACTTTCCTCTTAGCACTGCTTTAACTTTGTTTCATAAGGTTGGATATGTTGTACACTCATTTTCATTGATTTCTAGGAAGTCATTAACTGCTTTCTTTATTTCACTCTTGTCCCAGTGGTAACTCATCAGAAAGCTATTCCGTTTCCATGGATTTGTAGGCTTTCTCCTGTTTCTGTTGATTTGAAATCCAGCTTTAATCCATGGTGGTCTGATAAGTTGTAAGAGGTTATTTAAATTTTTTTTTGTATCTCTTGAGATTTTCTTTGTTGCCGAGTATGTGATCAATTTTGGAGAAGGTTCCATGGGGTTCTGAGAACAAGGCATATTCTTTTGTGTTTGGGTGAAATGTTCTGTACATATCTGTTAGGTACATGAGTCATAAATGTTTGACAGTTCTGTTATTTCTCTATATAGTTCATGTCTGGATAACCTGTCTAATCATGAGAGTATAGTGTTAAAGTCTTTTCCTATTATCATGTGGAGGTTCTATGGGTGAATTAAGCTTTTGTAATGTTTCTTTGACAAATGTTGGGTCACATATATTTGGGGCAAAATGTTCAGAATTGAGACATCATCTTGGTGGACTTTTCCTTTGATGAATATGAAATGCCCTTCTCCATAATTTTCCATTAATTTTGGTAAGAAGTCTGTTTTGTTAGATAGTAGGATAGCTATGCCAGCTTGCTTCTTAGGTCCATTTGATTGGAAAACCTTTTTTTTCAACCTTTTATTCTGAGGAAATGTCTATCTTTGATGTTGAGGTGGGTTTCTTGTATGCAGCAGAATGTTGGATCCTGTTTTTGTATCCAATCCATTAGCTTATGTCTTTTTATTTGTCAGTTGAGTCCATTGATATTGAGGGACATTAACAATGATTGTGAATTCCTGCTATTTTGTTGGTGGTGGTGATAGTGTGTGTGTGTGTGTGTGTGTGTGTGTGTGTGTATGTGTGTGTGTGTGTGTGTTTTCCTTTTTGGGGTTTTCCTGGTGTGAGAGTATCTATTGCCTGTGTTTTCATGGGTATAGTTAACTTCCTGGTGTTGGAGTTTTCCTTCTAGTATCTTCTATGGGGCTAGGTTTGTAGGTAGATATTGTTTGAATTTGACTTTGTCATGAAACATCTTGTTTTCTCCATCTATGGTGTTTGACACTTTTACTGGGTATAGTAGTCTGTGCTGACATCTGTGTTCTCATAAAGTCTATAAGACAATAGTCCCAGCCCCTGAATTTTAGGGTCTTCGTTGAGAAGTCAGGTATGATTCTAATACAACTGTCTTTATATGTTACTTGGCCTTTTCCCCTTGCCAATTTTAATATTTTTTCTTTGTTTAATATTGTTTCTTTGTTTATATCTTTAGTATTTTGATTATTATGTGGTGAGGGAATTTTCTTTTCTGATGCAATCTATTTTGTTGTCCTGTAAGCTTCTTATACCTTCACAGGCATGTATATATTTGGGCTGGGAAATTTTTCTTCTATGATTTGGTTAAACATGTTATCTGGGTTTTCAAGGATTCTTCTCCTCGTTGTATTCCTATTACTCGTATGTTTGGTCTTTTCATAGTGTCCCAGATTTCCTGGGAGTTTTGTGTTGGGTTTTTTTTAGATTTACCATTGTTTTTGGCTGATGAATCTATTTCCTCTATCATGTCTTCAATGCATAAGATTCTCTCTTCCACCTTTTTTATTCTGATGGTGATTCTGTGGTTCCTGTGTGTTTACCCAGATTTTCTGTTTCCAGGATTCCCTTTGTTTGTGCTTTCTTTATTGCTTCAATTTCCATTTTCAGGTCTTGAATAGTTTCCTTTATCTGTTTGTTTTTGTTTTGTTTTCTTTGAAAGAGTTATTGATTTCTTCCAATTTTTTGTTTGTCTTTTTCTAATTTTTTAAAGGAATTTATTCATATTATCTTTAACAACCTCTATCATAAAGTAATTTAATGTGATTTTCTTGTGATTCCACTGTGTTGGATTGTTCAGATCTTGCTGTTATAAAATAGCTGCGCTCTAGTAATACTACATTACCTTTTCTATTATTGATTGTGTTCTTACACTGGCATTTAGGCATCTGGATTTGGGATGATTTTATATCTAGTTGTTGATTCCTGCATTTGCTTTTGTCAGATGTGTGTTTTGCTCCTTGGTTTCTCTTTTCTCTCTGGTCTTCTGGCCTACATGGCCAAGGGTTCTTGTCACTATTATATCTTTAGGTTCAGTAGGGGATCCCCTCTGGGTTTTGGGGTGCTATGGGTTCCTAGATCTGGCCTGACTTCTAGTAAGGCTGAAGTCCTCTCCCAAAGTTGTAGGCCAGGATATGGAGGCTAGGAGAAGGGCTTCAGACTATAGTCTCTAGATCTGGTCTGGCCTCTGGGGTCCCTAGGACCAGCCTGGTCACCTGTCAGCACTGGGGTCCTTAAATCAGGCCTGTGCTCCAGTAAAGCTGAATTCTTCTGAAGTTGTAGACCTGGGGTCCCTAGATCTGGCCTGTCCTCTGCTAATGTGGTAGTCTTCTGAAGTTCTAGACCAGGATATGGAGCCTGGTGTTTATGGTTGGAGGGTTAGGGGAGTGGGTGGTCTTGGGTTGTTCAGCAGGCTTTAATGGCATTTTGCAGATGGTGGACATTGTAGTACCTGGCTTTCCTAGGACCAGCCTGGCCTCCTGTTAGGCTTCCAGGACTGTGAGTCCTAGTATGGAGTCCAGGGGAGAGGGTACAGTCTGGAGTTATTAGGCAGATATTAAGGAGTGTTATCTGGCTGTGGGCACTATTTTGCTTGGGGTTCCTTGATCCTGTCTGGCCTCTGGTAAACCCAAAGTCTTCTTCTAAAGTAGTATGCCAGAATATGGGCCCCAAGGGTGGGAGTGTTGTCTGTGTTGCTGGACAGGCTTAAAGGTGTTTAGCAGGTGGTGGGCTCCCTGGGGTCCCTAACTGCTCTGGCCTCCAGTCATGACCATTTTTCTTAAGCAGTATACAAAATATATTCTTCTTTTACAATGTAAGTATTGCTTTTAAACACAATCTATTTATGAAACTCAAATGGACTATTTTATTCAAATTGTATTCATATATTCAGATGGAATACTTTGTGATTGTGTCTATGCACCATATGCCTATTTTATTGCATTAAGACAAATGTTACATGTATAAGATAATAAAACAATCAGTTTTTATTTATTAAGTTTTAAGGTTTAAGTAATTTGATATTGTAGTCTGACTTTGATAATTTTTCTCCTTTCTTCTAAATATCTACTTGTAGCGAAATATTTTAATTCCTCAATTTTTATCCAAATTATTGACAGAAAAATAAATTAATTATCTTTATTTTATATGTACTGAGTAAAAATTATCAGAAAATTTAACACAAGTACATGTTCTTTGGGGTTTTGTTGTTGTTGTTATTGTTGTTAACTGCACAGTGTCAAAATAGCTGAATAAGACATTTCTAGGGACACAGTCAGTGAACCTCAAGAAGCCTTATTACCTATATTTGGCTTTGTACCCTCAGGGATCATATAAACCACATGAACAGATGACTGAGCAGGAAAAATTTACATTAAGAAAAAAATTGAGATTTTGGTTTCAACTGCCTGTCCATTAATGACACAAAGTGCTGACAAGCAGAACAAGTAGTGAGCAGTGCCATGTCAGAGCCGCTATGAGGTGAAGTCTCATCACTTCACTGTGGTTGATGGATGAGTACTAACATTGTTGAGTGTAGAAATGCACATTATTAGGAAAATAATGCAGTTTTTCTGCATAAAGTAGTTGTTAAGCATAATTACCCTAGAAGGACGATTCTATGGAGTTAGAAAACAGTCATTGCTTATGACTGCTTAATCAAGTAAATATACCGTTTTATCATAAAAGTGAACATCACATATTTAGAGTGTGCTGGTTTAGAATAGAATTCTGATGGGTAGTGAGAAGATGGTAGCAGATTCTACAATATCCAAATGCTCAAATATTTGACATCAATGAGTGCAACTGATTCATGAGCAGTTTATCAATTTACAAGGAAACTACAAATAATATTACGGAGGTTGTTACATGAATAGCAAATAATTTTTTACACTTTTGAAAACTGTGGTGTCCCTTATGCTTTAGAGATTAAATCATAAGTGGGGCTCTCATATTTCAACTGCCCGACTGAGAAGGAACAAGGTTTCCCTAAGTTATATCTCACCTTTTTAAACCTTTTTATACTACAATGATGAATGATGTCAGGTATTTTAAAATAATCACAGGTTTGCAGATAAGGTATAAAACTAGGGAATTCATTTCATATAAGCTCAACAGAAGTTAATAAAACAATGATTTAAAAAAATATTTCCTAAAAGCATAGAATACCTTTCAAATGTACTTGATTCTGAGAACACCCTCAAACTGCAAAACATACTAAGGGCATTTATAACTCTGGAATGAAAATAAAATCATTGATAGGGGATTTTTATTATCAATCTAAATCTTAAAATTTAAGCAAAATAATTTGTTTCACTTTAATTTTAGCACACAGTATTATGCAAAATATTTTACTAAAGAACCAAAATATGTCAGTAACCCATTAGGGATTAACATTTCTAACTCCTGAACTTCTTTGACTAAACAAATTTTTCATGTGTAAATTTTAAATTCAAGTGTTTTCCTGGAGGGAGATTGTGTAACCAATTTACTTATAGAGGAAAAATGAAACAACAGTCTCCTAAGAATATTCAAATCATTTTATACTGTCTCTTCTCCTGGACTCATCTTCTTTCCTTACTCCTTTTTTGCTAATTTTTCCATTCTACTGTGAATACAAACTTTATTTGATAATGCCTCTAATGAGCTCATTACATTTGCAACGAGAGAGCAAAAAAATCCTCTCAATGAAGCCTCTGCGTTTTAAAAGTCTTATTCTGTTCTGTACCCATGAACGTTAGTTTCCTATTGAGCTTAATATTAAAGTGTGGGATCTTCCGTGTTTTTAGTTTATATTATATATTGATCCAGTGGTTCTGTGTGGCATTTGCTTCTGTTTTTCTGTATTATAGAACATGTCGACAATGCAGCACTTCTCGATAGGAACAGTATTCTAAGAAGGAATTTGAGGCTAAATTGCCTGGAGTGTTGCAGGCACACTTTCATTGGGAGGGAAATGAAGCAAAAAACAATGGCATTGCCTAAATAAATTAACTGATTTGAGACATGGTTTTAGGGGAGGAAAATTCCATTACTATCTACTGTTTAACTAAATTAAAGAGTGGGCTGTGGCAGCAAGTGTTTTATGCTCCATCATATATATTCTTCATTCTACCCAGGGCGATTATTGTGAGCAGCTTGGGGGGATAAGCTGATTTCCCTCTACCCAGGCAACTATATGTTTTTATCAGCAATTATTGTAGAATTTCACAGTCTTATTTCCTTAGCAGGTTCCCTGAACTAATTTCTCAGCAATGCTTCTTAGAGGTACTTTTACAAAAACAGCAATTTTGATCTAAAGTTGGTTTTTAGTAGGACATGAAATCACAAAGTATGCCTTGGGGAAATCAATCTTCTAAAAATCTGCTGGTATTGACCCATGTCTACAAATGCCTCTTAGACTATCAGCTGCTTCTCAGATATCAACTATGAAACACCTGAAAACACTTTAAGAATATTTTAGAAGTATAAATTGAAATATCAGAACATTCTGCAGTGCTCTAAAAACACCCATTTTGTGAAAAGCTGGCCATAAATTATTCCAAAGCTATTATATGTGTGTGTATGTGTATATGTGTTTGTGTGTGTACATACATACATATATGTGTATACATACATATATATAATTATATATGTTTCAAATATATAGCATTAAATATATATTATTAAAAATACTTTGACACAAGTCATTCTTACATCTAGCTCCAATGAAAATGATTCCAAAAATCATCTTTAATATGTATAAACCTGATACAAGAAAATGCCAGATTATGCAAATCCTTGCTCATGGAAATGACCTCTATGTCTGTTAAAACTATGTTGCATTAAAAGAAAGCAAATTCAAACTAGTACAACAGAAAAATTAGGCACAGATGACTTAATAACTGATCTCAGAACTTAGGATCTGGTTTCAAGATCAGATGACTCAAGGGCTGCTGTGAACCTTGTTTTAGCTTTCTGCCTGTTTCAGATTTATTCCAGGACTCACAGATGTTATTTGTTGACTGCTTAACAGTTAATTATCAATGTTTATTACAGCACATGCTAAGATATATGTGTTCTCTCATGTGGAGCATCTAAGTCTAAAAGGAGAAAGTGTGTAGAATTACTTTAAGAATGATCATTTGCTCATCTGCATCTAGGCACAATACCACTCAGTTGTTCTCTTATATTCACACATTCACATATTTTTATCTGTTTCTTTTAGTTTTACAAATTATCTTTTTGCTAGCATGAAGTACACCAACACACTGGAGGAACTATATGAAGCTAAATTCTCATTCTTTTGAAAATGAAATTTTCTATTAAAAAAACCCACCTGTTTTGCTTGGTTCTCTGTTATCTAGAGTTAAAAGAGATTCAGAGAGGTTTGAGTTGGATTAAGGTTCAATCAGTGAGTAAAATAACAGTAAAAAATAAATAAAGTGGGCATAGTCAGAATTTCTTCAGGATTATTTGGGCCAGAGATTGTTTCTATAGCAAGAAGCTGATGAAAAAAGGAAAATAATTGGAACAAGATAGATCATGCTACTGCTGTGTCAACTGTGGAAAATAAAAGGAGAGAGAGAGAGAGAGAGAGAGAGAGAGAGAGAGAGAGAGAGAGAGAGAATTTGTATGTGTGAGAAGATGACATCTTTGTGATCTGAGGTCATTAAGCTTCACAAAGAAACCCAAATGAGTTTGTTGATTCTGTGTCAAAATATGAGATCAGCAGTGTACGTAAAGCCAGGTGTTTGGTAGGGGAAAGTAAAGATTAAAATTATTAATCAAGAAAAAGAGTTAGAGAAAATATAAATAAAACTAAGTGTGTGTGTTTTTTTCCACCAATAATCCAGTCAATGAACTCAGACACACCAAGTAGCATGTGCTGAGCTGGATCTCACCAAGAAGTGTGTAGGATTGGAGTCCCTGGGGTGTCAAGACATACAAATTGGATGTGGAGCATGAAAATCTGAAGTCCATGGATTTGCAATGCCCACGCTCACTTTTCCAAGTGCAAGCAATTGGAATACAGGAAAATCTTTGTGAGGTTGAACTCATCATGCTTTAACAAATTGGCAGAAGAATGAAGCTTAGCATCTCATAATTCAAGAGAGGAGCGATAGGATTCTAGAGCTGAGAAATTGGCAACACTCATAATCATCCACCAACACCTATTCTTGCCCCATAAAGAGACAATCATATCCTGGAAGACTACAATGGATGAATGTGGAAATGGAGCATCTAGATAGGATCAGCAGACACCAAGCTGTACAGACTAGAAATAGCTAGCAGGGTGGGGAATGGGGCAGGGCCTTGACTAAAGGGAAAGAAATAGCAGCTCAGAAAATGCCACCTCCTCTCTGTTATTGCTCATTTATATTGCATTTTATTTATTGGAATTTTCATTGTTTCATACTATATGATTTGATCATATTCTTCCTCCTCCTTCAACTGCTCTCAGATCCTCCCCATCTCCCTACATACTCAACTTTGTGGGGTTTTTTCCTTTCTCAAAAATAAAAACAAACCAGATAAAACAAACAAAACACCATGAAGAAAAAAATCAATAAAATAAAAATACAGAAAAATATGTAATCTGTTTCATGTTGGCCAACTATTCCTGAGCATGACATTTTCCCTACGGTATTGTTGATGAACTCAGTGTAACTCCATTGTACAAAATTAATTTTTCCCTATTCCAATGGATATCAATTGCAAATAGCTTGTTGGTTAAGCGTAGGATTATGTGTCCACTACCCTTCCTCTGTACTACTAGGATTTTATCTGACTTGAACTTTTGCAGATATTGTTTGTGATGTCAGCCTCTGTGAGTTCATATGTGCATTAGGCCTGTTTTGTCAGGAAGATGCTGTTTCTCTGGAGTTATCCATCTAATCTTTCTGCCTCCTCTTCAGGATAGATACCTCAGCCTTGAGGGGAGAAGTTTAACATAGACATCTCTTGTGATTGCTTCAAAATATAGGAATAGGTAGTGACTATAGGACCCCTGTAGCTCAATAAGTAAGTCTAACAATTAGCAAAAGAGATCTCCTTAAACTAACAAGCTTCTGTGCAGCAAAGGGAACTGTCAGCCAAGTAAATACGTAGGAGAAAATCATTCCCAGCTTCACATCTGACAGGAAATATATCCAGAACCCACTAAAACATCCAAAAAGTAAACACCCAGGAAAAACAAATTAAGAAATGGGTTATAAAACTGAAGAGAGTTCTCCAAAGCGGGGGGGAAAAAAAGCAAAGACAAATGGCAAATAAACACTTTAATGTTTCATCATCATGATTACCCAAACATAAGCAGAATGAGGATGACACCAATAGATATCCCAAAATGGATGGGGGAAGTCCATAATGTCTCACTCCTACCCAAAGAAATGGAGGCAACTAAAGAATACCGAGAGCAGAAGAAATAGCCTTCTCTGGGGAAGAGCTGACTAATTGGTCATCTAATACCAAAATGGTCAGCCCTGAAGACATACATATGAGTGACATTATACAGACAGAACAGGCTACATTTGGGAGTATATATGAATATGCATATATGCATGTAAAAACAATTAATGAAAAAGGAATCCACAAAATTCAAAGTCAGTAAGGAGGTATATATGGGGATATTTGGAGGGAGGAAAGGAACGGAAGAAATGTATTTATTTTAAACTCAACAATTTAAATAGTGAGTGCATAAAAATGCTCAATATCCTTAGTCATCATGAAAATACAAATTAAAATTATTTTAAGATTTCATTTCACCCTTGTTAAGAATGGCCTCCATTAAGAATACAAAGGCCATCAACCATTGTTTTTGAGCACTTACACATTTTTGTTGTGATTTTGCCCTAGTGTGGCCACATTGGAAATAAGTGTGGTGTTTTCTCAGGTAGTTGGAAAAGTAACTTCATATGACCTAGTAATACCACTCCTGGGTATATAGTCTAATAATTCCATACCCTATTACAAGGTTACTTGTTTATTCATGGTTGTTTTCTTTTATATTCACAATTGTTAGAAAACCGAATCATTCTAGGTATCTATGTACTGGTAAAAAGGCAAGGAAAATGTTGGCATATACACCATAAAATTTTATTCAGCTATAAAGAAAAACTGTACTAGGATATTTGAAAGTAGCTGGCTAGAACTGGAAAAAAAACACACTCAGTGAAGTAATTTGGACACAGAAACACAAAATCTGCATGTTCTCTGTATTATGTGAAACCTAGCTTCAAATCCTTGGATGTGCTTGACTTGGAATTCCAGTAAGAGCCAGGAAATTAGGAATCATTGGGCAGCGGATTTCTTAAGGTCCTAGGGATAGAAAAACAGGTAAAATGGAAGTAGAGAGTAGTAGTAATTCTGGTGCAGAAATGAGTGGGGAAATAAGTGAGATAAGTGGTATTGGGTAGAGATTTAACTAAAATCATCTATGTATGAAAATGTACTATCTTTTTTAATTTTTAATAAATACCTGTAATGTGCTTAGGTACAATCCATTTCCTTTTCTCTCCCCTCTAATTCCTTTCCTATAACCCTCATGCATTTTCCCTCTTAATTTCATGTGCTCTTTCTTAAAAAAAGTATATTGATACCTACTGAGTTCATTCAGTGCTCTTTGTATGTGCGTGTATGTGTGTGTGTGTGTGTGAGATCATATATTAGAACATGCACTGCACTATACTTTAAACAAATTAAAATATAATTTAAATAAAATAATTAAAAGGTAGATAACATGCATGAATAAATAATTATATTTCTAGTAATAATGAGTTAGTTAATAAAACCTCCTTGTCAGGTGTGGCATATTTCTATAGGAGTTGATGGTTGGGGAGTCCACATATGCATGCAAAATAAAATATGATATTGGGGTTCCTGTAAGATGAATCTTAAAAAGTCTTATTAATAAAAACCTGAAAAAAAGCTGAAAGATCGGAGAAATAAGACAAGCCACAGCCAACCTCACCTCACCAACTCCTCAGCCTCCAAAGAGAGCTACTTCCTGTATAGCCATGCCTATATACCTTTGTGTCCCTGCCCAATTACTTCCTCTCTCTGCCCAGCTACATTGTTTTCCTCTTTCTGCCCAGCTCTATCATTTCCTGTCTGTCTGTACAGAACTCCAAACATCTATGGTTAGCTAGTACTAGGATTAATGGTGTGTACCACCATACCTGGCTCTGTTCCCAATGTAGCCTTGAACTCACAGAGGTCCAGATGAATCTCTGCCTCCCAAATGATAGGATTAAGGGTATGTGCTACCACTGCAAAACCTCTATGTTTAATGTAGTGGCTGGCTTTTTCCTCTGGTCCTCAGATAAGCTTTATCGGGGTACACAAATAAAATATCACCACAGGTTCCACTTGATTGCTCATCAGAACAAGATAAAACAGTCCTATTGCTGATGACAACACGTAGCTTGATTGCAAGGCATGGGAACATCAAGCTTGAACTGGGCTGGAAAATTCCTCTCTGCTGACTGATTTTCTTAGTACCTGGGCTGTTATCCTGGTTGTTGGGAAAGGAATGGCATTGATTGTCTCACCCAGTTTTGAACCCAGTGAATTATCATACGTACCTTCCTGGAAAGATGTGCCCACTTTTTAAATAGTAGCACAACTATTGTGTAGTCAACAATTCCATTTAAGGCTCACTCTATGGGAGAGACTCGATTATTTTAAATTATGTGAGAGTCATAGCCCCTTGGCATGATGGGGATTTGCTACCGCTATTCAGCTAAATCAGATTGCTTCAAACTGCCTTCTAAATACCTGTTTCTACTTATAAATAAAATTATTCTTAGCCTATCAAAGAAGCTTCTCTTTGCAGTGTATGAAAAAACATGTGGCTGCTCCAGGTGCTGTGAGTAAGTGACAGCTGAATGTTTGGCATACATGACTGTAGCACAAATTGTTAGAAGGTCTTATTAATAAAATCAAACCTGAAGCTGGGGCCCACAAGGCCACAGGCAAGTGGCTTTTTCAAGAATTCATACCACAAACATGGGGCGCCAGATGTAGCAGGAATCTTAACAGGTCTTATTAATAAAATCAAACCTGGAGCCAGGTATTGGGGTGAATGCTGGAAGATCAGAGAAGCAGAACAAGCCACAGCCACCTCACCTCACCAGTTCCTCAGCTGATCCTGTTTCCTCAGACTGGAAGCTTCTGAGTCCTCATCCAAATGGATCTCAGCTGAACTGCTTCGCGAAAGCCTGAAGCTTAACCAGCTTAGTTCCTGGTCCTCATGTCTTATATACCTTTCTGCTTTCTGCCATCACTTCCTGGGATTAAAGGTGTGAGTCACCATGCCTGACTGTTTCCAGTGTGGCTTTAAACTCACAGAGATCTGGATGGATCTCTGCCTCCCAAGTGATAGGATTAAAGGCGTGGCCTCTGTATCTAGTGGCTGTTCTGTTCTCTGACCCCAGATAAGTTTATTAGGGTACACAATATTTTGGGGAACACAATATCACCACACATGAACCCTCCCCACCAAGTTTTGGAGAACAGCTTAGAAAAGGAGAAAGAAAGAATGTAAGAACTAGAATATAAGAACAGTTGTGAAATTATATCTTTCAAGCATTGCACAGCCATTTCAATCTTGAACTCACAGCCTCTGAGGTTACTTGCAGTGAGCCTGCATAAGAATGGACCTGTTGATAATCATTCACAGATGTGGAAGGGGTTGATCGAGCTATAGTCATCACTGTTGGATTACAAACTACTGAAAAATTCTAGTAGAGAGGGAGTCATTTTCTTCAGTTGTATTCCAACTAGGGAGTCACTCAGACTCCCATGGATAGGTACAAATCCATGGTCACAAAGTTGCCTTGGTTAAACATAGTAGGTTACAGAACAAATCAAAGCCATGGACAAGAAAGGGATTTTTTAGTAAGCAGGGAGGTTGATAGGAATAATAGAGAGATAGGAGTCTGTAGGGGTTAAAAGTAATCATAATGCATTATATAAATGTATGAAACTGTAAAAGAATACATTTAATTAAAAATAAAATCAGAAAGAATTCAGATAAAGGATGTAATTATTTACCCGTAGGCCTTATAAGACTGAATTGAAGCCAAACACAAATCCAGGATATGACTAGAGAGAAAAAAATTAGTGCAGAAATTAGTAAAATAAACTAAGAACATACATATAACTACTCAAAGTGATCATTCTTTGAAAAGATTAAGGAGATAAATAAATCCCCAGTCAAACTAAAGAGAGAAAAGAAAGAAATTATTAATTGAGAGATGAAATGGTAGTTTTTATTACAAACTCAAATGAAATGCCAAATATCATTATGCAATACATTCGTACTTTCAAAGTTTACATTTAACAGTTCTACAAAACCTACTACAGGATTAATTTTTAAAGACATGTGACCCAAAGAAATTAAGCCCAGAACATATAAATAATTTAAAAAGACAAGCAGTGAGATAGACACCATATTTTAAAACTTGCCCTCTGAAATCCAAAAAACACATATTCCAGAACTAGATGGAGTTACTGCAAAGTTCCACCTAGTATTTAAGGGAAATCTAATACTAATACTTCCAAACTCATTCTATGAAGTCAGTATTACTCTCACTTTTAATTTTTTCTGCTAAGTTTATTTTTAAAATACCTATATATACTTCCTACATTTTAAAGATTTAATAAATATTTACAATGTATCTTGATCTCCACTTTCACTTCCTCAGACACCCCAGGATATATCCCTCCCACATTTTTGCCATCATTATTTTTTTAATAATTCACTGAACCCCAGTAGTGTTGACTACACGTGCTTAGGAATCATACCCATAAACTCTCTGTCACATAAATTATGTTTCCTACCCCAGCAACCATCAGATGCCAATAGTAATTGCCAACAGCTCCACGGCAAAAAGTGGAGCCTCATGAGCACCTCCAAAAAGCCAAGATGAATAGCCCACAAAAACACAAATATATGACTGAATGCATTGACAAATGAATCTGAGATTTGAAATTTGAATTTAGCAAGGAAAAACTCTAATGGGAACACAAGCTGAAATGAAGATTGAATTAAAAAACTCAAAAACACAGTTAGAAAACTTATGAAAATTCTTCCAAGAAGAATAAGTCAGGTAGGAGAAAGACTATCAGAATTGATGGGAGAATGTCTTTTTTATGCTGTGAAAATATGTTGATCTGATTGGTTGATAAATAAAGTTGTTTGGCCAATGGTGAGACAGAATAGGGTTAGGTGGGACATTCTAACTAGAGAGGAGGAAGAAGAAAGGCGGAACAGAGGAGACACTGCCAGATGCCACCATGGGAAGCAAGATATAAAGATACTGGTAAGCCACACGCTGCATGGCAAAGTATGGATTTATAGAAATGGGTTAATTTAAGATGTAAGATCTAGCTATCTAGAAGCCTGAGCCAGTAGGCCATACAGGCCATAGTTAATATAAGCCTCTATGTGTTCATTTGGGTCTGAGCAGCTGTGGGACCTTGAGGCTGTTGGAGCCAGGTGGGCACAGGAAAACTTTCAGTTACAAATGGTGCCAAAATGTGGGGCAAGAGTTTCCATCTAAAACTTGAGAAAGCTTTTTTAAAAAAGATTCCAAAATAAAGCTAAATGAGCTTCCTACTTGTCCCTCTCAGGCCAGTTGCATACTGTAGGCTTGAGCTACTCTATGGCAGGTTTGCAGCACGTGGGCTTGGTGGATATAGCTTTTGCTAGTGAAAAAAAAAAAAAGAAAAAAGAGATATTTCTGGGCTATACATTGCTGGAAAGAAGCATAGACGCACTGCTTCCCAGAATCTGTGGTAAGCTTGGTTCCCAGAGCCGGCTGTAAAAAGTACCACCTCCGTGTTGGAAAACTGAGGTGGGCAGAGCCAGCAACCAAAGCTGCCATTTCAGTCCTAGTAATGCTGTAGTTTAAAGCAGTAGATTCACAATAAGACAGATTCAGATAGAATAAGACTCTAAATGCTTTACAATGTGTCTAAAAATGTATGTAGGCTTGGAAGAGAGAAAAAATAAATATAGACAGTTATATAAAAATAGTTTAAAAAATAAACTCTTTAAAGAGACAGTAAAGGTAATATAAAAAATAAGCCACGTAAAGATAGATATCACACAGAGTTTGGATTATGTTGTCTTTGGGATTTTTAACTGAAGAAAGACATTTAAATGTAAAAGCTGTTGAGTTAAGCTAATATATATATATATATATTTTAAAGGTATCTGGACTTCAAAGTTTATGTCTAAGGATATGTTATTTTGGAAAAGAGATTCTGCTTTTGTTTCCACAGAAGATGAGAACTTGTGGATTGCTTCCAGGCTAATATGGTTCGAACAAAGAAGACCCCTTGAGAGGCCCAGATGATTCAAAATCCAAAACCAGCTTCAAGGCAACTGGCTCAGAGAATACAGCATCACAGACTACTCCAGTCAGGACTTGACTAAAATTTTTAAATTTCTCAGGATCCTCATTAGATTGCCAGTTGCCCTCATCCAGCAGAAAGTAGTGTGAGAAGTTACACCCAAATTCCCAAAATATTTTTTATGAATGTTTATTTTTATTTAAAGCAGGTTGATTATAAATGCAGTCTCTTTCTAAAGAAGAAAAAGGGAAGTATAGCTATGATAGGATGAAATAGTAAACTGAATAACCTACTTTTAAAGAGCAACAACATGTTTAAATATATTTTACATTGCTATGGATTTCACTTTATTGATACAAATTTAGAATTGATTTTGTATATATATATATATATATATATATTACGTTAATATAACTTGTTTAAATTGTAATGGATAATTAAGAAATACAGATTAACAATGTCTTCCATGAGAATCAAACTTATAGTCATATTAAGCTTTCTTGGTATGCATAAATATAATTCATTCAGTTAGGTAATCTTCAAACACTTCAAAGACCTACAGAATATGGCATTTAAAATGTTTTAAAAACTTAGACTTTCTGGACAGTGAGACACATCTGTTAGTGGAAACACCAATTTACTTCAAAGAGAAAGATGGGCATTGAAGATACTCCATATGTAGTTTATCTTCTTCTTTGGGCAAGAAACTGTTCTTGCCTGGACTGCTTCACAAAATGTTGTATTGACTGAACATGCAGGACCCATAGGAAGGTGATCACTGAACTGCACAAGGCAAAATGGTCCTTCAGGTTCTTGCTTCACAGAAGAAACTGCCAGACCTTCTACAGGACACAGAGAAAAATGACTGAGAGACTCTAGGCCTAGGGGCTAAAAATTGATGCCCCAATTTTGCAGAACTTTTGGTGACTGTTAAGGCAGCCAGCTGTCTGCCATTCTAGATTTTTGGAAGTTGCTTACAATGCATTTCCTGTTTACTTAGGTAATATTACATCCTTCTGAGGTCTTTGATGTAGTTGAAGACTAGATAGTTATAATTTTCCTTGGTTATGATAAAAGATTAATTAGACATGAGACTTTAGACTCACAAATATAGGATAGGTAAAATATTTTCTTTAATTATAGAAAATACAAATAGACTAGATAGTAACTGTAACTCTCGCTTAATATATATAATTTTATTAGGTTAAAGTTAAAACCTTCCTTTTGTTTAGAAAGAAAAGGGGAAGTGATGGGAGAATGTCTTTCTGTATGTTGTGAAAATATATTGCTCTGATTGGTTGATAAATAAAGCTGTTTGGCCAATGGTGAGGCAAAATATGGTTAGGTGAAACATTCTGACTCAAGAAGAAGAAGAAGAAAGTCAGAATAGAGGAGACACTGCAAGCTGCCACCATGGGAAGCAAGATGTAAAGATACTGGTAAGTCACAAGCCACATAGCACAGTATGGATTTATAGAAATGGGTTAATTTAAGAAGTAAGATCTAACTATCTAGAAGCCTGAACCAGTAGGCCATACAGTTCATAATTAATATAAGCCTCTGTGTGTTCATTTAGGTCTGAGTGGCTACATGACCGTGAGGCCATGGGAGCCTGGTGGGCACAGGAAAACTTTCAGTTACATAGAATAAGACCATAAAACACGGAAGATATCAAAATTAAAAAGAAAACATTAAAAGAATGTGCAATAACATGCCACACCCTAAAAAAGAACAAATTTTCAAATTAAAGTCAGACAAGAAAGAGTCAAATCCCAGGTAATAGCTGGATCTTCAACAGTATCATAGCAGCAAACTTCCTCTACTTAAGGATAGAAAAACTAATACACATGCAAGAAATACACTGAATATTAAGTAGATAAGACAAGAAAATAAATTTCGTTGGCATAGTATTAAACAAAGGACTGAGGTATTTATGTGTGAACATTTTGTCAGGCTCTGCTTCCAGGTGCCATGTCATTTCCTGTTTGACTCTGGGTCTTACATGGGCAGTTGTCATCTTGGGGGTCCAGTTTCAGGCTCCTCTGGGTCAGGATACTACTGTGCATGTCAGAGCTCTCTGTTTACTTAAGACATGGCCCGGTGCTTTTTGCTTTATCTGCCTCATGCAACCCTTTTTATTTTATTTTGCGGCCACTACTGGGAATTAGAGTTCTGTGATCTGATCTTGTTGCCCCCACCTCAGGGGTCCCCTAAGATGATGACTGTGCTTGTCTTAGGTTGGCATGCCTAACAGGCTCTTACCTGTCTCTGGCTACCAGCCCTCAGAGGGTGGTTCCCCTGGAAAGCACCTACGGTGCAAGAGCATTAGACTGAGGCATTAGACAGAGGCATCAAGAATTTTCGTGAGCCAAGCTCTTATTACTTCCTTAGGGGTTAGATGATCAGGGTTTCCCAGAGCCATTAGTATTTGCATGGTC
>CABHPH010156151.1:0-43909 GCA_902168325.1 Peromyscus nudipes
AGAGACACAACTTGATACTGAACCATGTAGAGGCCGGTTGGGTGACTTACAATAAACATGAAGTAAAGGGATTAGAAAATCCTTTTCCTGTGATTTCAGTGCACCTGCTCTGAATCTCCTAGTGGATTGCACCATAGTTCTTAGTTGGAGCTGCCATCCACCATATTTAAAGCAGTTCTAAAATGAGATGCTCTTGGTGTGGCTTATCTTTAACTAGACAACCATGAAAGGGTTGAGAAGTAGGATTTTTGCTTCTGCAGGGTACAGAGAGCATGGTATTTCTTTTTAACACCGTTGGCGTTTTGAGTTTGATAATTCTCTGTCGGTTTGGTATCCTGTGTGCTGTAGAATGTCAAAGCAACGATGTTGACCTCCACCCACTAGATGCCAATGGCTGCCCCAAGGTTCTAATCTCCCAAAATGTTTCCAAACGCCCCCTGGAGGCAGAAATGTAGCCTCTGCTGAGAACCACTGTTTTAGATTAATAATTAGAGTTCAGTGTGTAGCATACAACTGAAGTTGATCGCTCTAACCATCCAGGGTGAGATAATGAGAGATGTACCAGAGTCCTGATTTTCAGAAGCCATGGCGTTCTTATTCCTCCAAACCAGTGCACTAGAAAGATTCCAAAATGATAAAAAACAAACAAACAAACAAAGGCAAATGGGTTCCTTAAGTGTTGTTTCTAGCTTTGAGTTTTTCCTTTTCCCTGCAAGTGTGTCTTTTGTCTAGAATTCCAGTGTACCGCTGTCTTCTTTCCCTCCATCCTTTGTCTCACCTCTACACTGCCCTATCCTTTGCCCAGAGTTCTGACACCTCGTTCCTATTAAAAAACAAACAAACAAACAAAAAACCTGGTGTACTTATTTCACAAATGTTAATTCTTGTAATACTCGAAATATTTCCCCCCAAAATCAGACTTTAGCCGTGAATTATGACCTTTGATCCAAGTTTGGTTACTTAAGACTGTGTGCAAGTTGCTCCATGGCACACATAGAAGCTGGTCAAGTGAGAAGTAAAATGGTATCTAGGTAACCTGCGACCAGTGTGACTTTAATTTTTAGGAGGGTATCTTTATCTTTAGTTTCTTTCTTTTTTTTTTTTTAACAATTTACTTAAAAATACTTAAAGCATAAAAAATTTAAAAGTCTGTCTGTCTGGTTGCATTACATTTTTTCATGAAAGAATATGCTTTTTTAAACATCTGAAACATGTTTAAAAAAGATTCTTGAATGAGATTTGTAAATAATTAGTAATTATTTGGGTGCTGGGTGTCTGATATTTACTATTTAAGTTATAGTGAATTATACAGTGAATTAAGCAAATAGAGAGGACCAAGTCTGGTCTACTGACCTGAAGGGGATCAGGTTGGGGTTTTGCTCACTTAAATCTTAAACTTTACTTTTCAGCTTTTAGTATTTGAATAATACTTTCCATGTATACTTAGCATCCTTGCCACTATGCATGGGTAATTGTTTCAGGGGAAAGTGCCTTTTTTTGTTGCTACATCTTTGAGACGCTGGAATTCATAATTTTAAGGGCCGTATGGTTATAACTAGGATGTCTTTCAGTTAGACTATGCTGTACTCCTGGTATTTATTGAATTAAATTGGGTGATGATTTTTCTAAGATAAAATGTGCTAGGTTAAAACAGTACAGTTTTCATGAATTAATTGCTCATTTGCAATCCTCGGAGTTTATTTTCTCCACCGCTGCAGTCCTCCTCCACTTTCACAAACAAACGAGCAAATCACAGCCCACAGCCCCACCGCCTTTAGCGTAGTTTAGTTACAGGCCTGGGGAGTCTTCTGCTGATGGCCCCCAACCATCAACCTTCTACTTCCTTTGCACTTGCACAGTGAATTCCCTAGTTGAGAAATTCTGGCTTGGTCAGGCTTTTAATTTTGCATTGCTTTATCTTTTTCCTTACTGTTGGCCCAGAGCCTCGGTTATCAAAAAGGCTGTTTCCTTGGACAAGTAGACCTGCCGTTTCCAGCTGAACTGTGTGTTTCTCCGGTCCCTGGTCGATTTGCATTAGTGGTTATTCTAATGGAAGCCACTGCTTGGATAACTGTGTTTTGAATATGTTGAGTTTTTCTTCAATCCTCCTCTGCTCACCCAACCCGACCCCCTACCCCCAGGGCCTCTCTGCCTCACACAGCCTTATTGCTAAAGATTTTCTGCTCCTTCCTTTCTGCCTTTCCCTGTGGCCCTCTTTCCTATGCCGTCTGCTCCATCTGAAACCTTTCCTGCCTTCTGCATTGCCTGCAGAGTGAACTTTTGTTTTCGACCCAACCCCCCTCCACCTCCATCTTGTCAGGGTTTCCACCCCTCCTAAAGGAAGCGTTAACACAGATGAAGCCTATTTGAGGTTGATGTCCAGTGTTTAGCCTTTCACCCCGCCTGAGTCCAACTGCCGTGAACACAGTAGGGGGCAAAGTCCTCATGTTTTCTTCGTGTTCTGCACTCTCTTCACTGCCCCTTTACTTTGTCATGTGTAAATGTGTGCTAAATTATGTAAAATTATGCTGGAATATATTCTTCATAAATTCCCAGTATCTGCAGCCAGTTAAAGAACTAGTAAAAATATGAGATTAAAAGTAAGTGAATGGTATCCAAAAGCAAGTCCAAGGCTGTAATATTTAGTTTTCCACTCAGCGTATTATTTGTTAAATCTAATAAGTGCTAGAAAGTGATACTGGCTGTGTATTGCAGCAGAGTCTATTGCTCAGCTGCCCTGGTGACCTAGGCGTGTTTATTTTTATTTTTTTGTATTTTGGTAGAAGTAGATCTTCTGCTTAGGTGTTTACTTGGGGCTCTTTTCATTTAGAACCTGAGGCTTATGAAATGTATCAAGAACAGGAACTATAAGGCCTGCCTTATAGGATTTAGTGAGTGACTTAGGAAATAGAATAGACACCTTCTAGAATTGGTAATGCCTACAAACGTTGATTGTAAGCCTTTAAACATGAAGTTGAATACTCAGCCAGAATCTGAATTTTTATTTTGTTGTTTGTTCTCATTGCCTGGGAGCATTTAAGATCAACAAATTCACGTGAGAGGAATGGAGTGTATTGGTCATATTCTTAGGTCACATGGTCCTTGGTCACATGTCTTAGCATGATTTACCCAGTCTGTGATTCCCTGGGGTAAAGCATGGGTGAAGTTCAGATCCCAGGTGGCATTTGAGCCTTTGAACTAAGGTTAGCCGAGCACTCATTATGCTCAGGCTGCATTTTGCCATAATTTGTTAAATGATGGTTAGAAATCTTAACACAAATAGAAGGAAATAATTTTAAAGTACATGTTTATTAGTTTATATTAAATGGCTTCAACCTGCAGCAGCTTTAATATGGGGTTCTGGAGGGTAGAATTCCCAAATGGGTTTCCATTGGATTAAAAAGGATGTGGGCAGGATGTCTCTTCAGGAGGTCCTAGGGGTTGCTTTGCTTCCTGACTTTCCTTACACACTGTAGGGGCAGCTGTATGTTTTCATTGGCTTGTAGCAGCCCTCTACGTTTTCAGAACCAGCAGTGGCCAGTGGGCATTTCCTCCCCTGCTTCTCTTTTTCACTTATTACAACTTTATGATTATATCAAACTCTCCTAGAAATTCCAGGCTAACAGACCCACTTTAATATTTATAATTATACCTGCAAAGTTAATTTTACCAGATAAGGCAACATTCACAGGTTCTAAGGATGGGGCTTGACTTTTACTGAACCTTCCACAGCCAAGTGTGTAGCTCCCAAAGATTCAAATCTATTCTGCATATAAAATGTCTTCACCCCATCTCCAGAACCTCTGCCCTCACACCACCAGTGGAAATGCTAAAGCTTCTGATTGGGTGTGGGTGAGATTGCAGGTATCATCAGCAGTTTGTGGACCTGCCCAACAAACAAACAAATAACAAGTTGTCAGTTCCAGAATGTAATGATGGGACAAGAAGAGGTCATCAGCTCTAGATACACCCTGCCACCCACCCATTCAAAATGGAATACATAGGAAGCAGGAAAAAGGAATCCTTCTCTAGCACTCCCAAATGGCACCAGGTCCAGGGAGCAGTCTGCCCAGGGTCTGTACCATGAGATGCTACACTCTGCCCTTTGCTCTTCTGTCCTTAATGGATGGTAGCACATGTTTGCAGCTGGTAGTCACATCATTCTGTTTCTTGTTCATAGAGCTTTGATGGTCTTATAACATTATTTCATTTTTTTCACGACATACTTGTGAAAAGTATGTTTCTCATTTTATTATACTCAGCAAGGTGGAAAAAGCTAACCCAAACGAAATACCGCTGCAATAGTGTAATAATAGTGATCTGTTACTATTATTATAATGCATAAAAACATGAAGTTTTTTCATCTGAATATCCAAGTTGTGGTTTGTAAGTTGGCTTTTCACAGGACCCAACTCAATAAGCTTTCTAACTCTGAGTAATAAGGGTTCCCTTTTCTCTTGTTCCCAGCAAAATGGCCTTCCTTTCCATGCTATTGTTCTGTGCTGCCTTCACAGTTCCTGTGTCCCGACAGAGTGTGCGTGAGACCTCAGGTACTTGAAAGAGGACTTAAAGAAAGCGATCGTGCTTCTGTGTTTCTTCTGAACCCTTGCTAGGAGAGAACTCCATGTGGTGTGTATGCAGAGCATGCCAGGGCAATCTGGACTATATTGTGTCAGGTGTGTGTTACAGCAGCTCCCATCAGCTAGGTACCTTCATTGAAATTTTATGTAGAATACTATGAAATGAATAGTGGTTGTTGTAATTTATATACCTATGGAATCCTAAAATCACTGGTTTCTGACATCCTGTATTGACCCTTGATACTATACTCAAATTGTAATGTGAAAGATTAGCTTTTCTCTCTCCTCCTCCTGGTCGGTGAGGTTTTTCATGGTCATCTAGTCTAAATTAATTATTTCTTCCTGATTGCACCATACTGAAATTGCAGACTTAAAAAAAATTGTTGGTTGCCTTGCTCTGTGAGTTTGGCTTTCAGAGAATGAATCCCGTGGGACTTGTTTACCCTCTGATGGGGTGGCCTGTAGTACCCTTCTCTTCATTATTGGTAAAGTGAATATATATATGAGTCAACATTAAGTTTGACTAGTAGGCCTTATGTGGAAAGAATTGACACATCTGTGTTGTATCTGGGGTAATTTGAATAAATTTTGACCCAGTATATTCCCATTTATTATACACACACACACACACACATCTTGCTGATTAGAGTAACTAAAACTCAATATGTTACTCATTACATAGCTATAAGAGTTAGTTGGTGGTAGACTTGTTGCATGATCAGAAAACTACTGTGTGACTCTTGGTAAATGAAGTGATAGGAAGGAATGTGTTTTGTTGTTGTTTATTCTCAGTACTTTGTTTTGGACAATATTGTTACATGGCTTCTTCATGTTGACTGTATAAAATGTATGCAGCCACGTAAGGAGGCATGTCCTATCATAGCTGTGTATCCCCTAGGGTAATGTGATGACCAGCAGGGTATGCTGAGAACTCACCCCCAGTGTCTTCTTTTTGTGTTTAAGTGGTAGGGATTATTATTGGTGGCATTTATAAAGTATGCCCTATGCTTTTCTTATCAGTCTTAGGCTTACCGGTCATGTTAAGAGAAGTAATATACTTATATTAAATACCAAAATTTCCATAGGCAAAAAAGGGGAGAAAGAGAATAGAATTAATAGTATGGGGATGCACTTCAGTTTGGGGGCTTTTAGTGTTACAGAATGCCTATGGCTATAAATTTGCCAATTTCTGTCATGTTTTTCTGAGCATATTTGATACTAATTGCCTATGAGCTCTGTGCGGTATAGCATCCAAGTGGGTCCTATACTACCTGTGAATAGTGTTGGTTTACTGAGCTTTGCAGGGAGGTCTCCAGAATGAGGCCAGATGATCAAGAACTCCTAGGGCAATTGTTTTTCTTGAGACCTTAAGTAGTCCACATTCTTTAAGCTTCCATTTTTTAAAAATAAACACTGAATAATAAATATATCTAGCTCACGGGGCTGGCGACAGAATAAGTTAATGTACTGAAGTTCTCAGAAAATGGCACATGAGTTCCTCATAGAAACTGTTATAGACTGGAGTTTCAGCCCCGCCTTATAATTTGAGCCGTTTACTGTCTTATACATTAATCGTCTTGTTGACTTTCTTAGCAAAGATGTGTACATAGCAAGAACTTCTAGAGGTAAAAATCAATTTCAATTACTATTTTCTGCTCCTACCACCGATTCCTCGTGGACCTTGGATTTCAGTTAACAGTCCCTTCACTGGTACCACACCAGGGAAACATTTGTGAGATGAATTTTAAGAAACTGGAAGACTTTATAAATGATTTTACAGTATTTCTCTTCCATGTTATTACTCATTGATAAAATAAACGCTGTGATTTTTTTTTGCTTATTTTCATTTTAGATTTCTCTCTCTCTCCCTCTCTTCTTTCCTTCCTTTCTTCCTTCCTTCCTTTCTTCCTTGTTTTTGAAATAAAACAAACCTGTAAGGCTTTGGACATCATTTGAAACATCCTTTGGACAGATTCAGAAGAATGTGCCTTTCCCTGGGGGAGTTGATTATATTCAAAACTTTTTAAATTATTCTGAAAGTTACCATATTTTTTATTTTATTATATTTTTATTTTAAATTTTTATTCATTTACATACCAACCACAGTTTCCCCCTCCTTCGCCTCCTTCTGCTCCCCCCCTTTCCCCCCCCCCCCCCCCCCATCCACTCCCCAGAAAGGGTAAGGCCTCCCATGGGGAGTCAGCAAAGCCTGGCACATCAAGTTGAGGTAGGACCAAGCCCCTCCCCCCTGCATTAAGGTTGAGCAAGGCGTCCCACCATTGGATTCCCGAGATTTTTTTAAAAAAATAAAACTCTAGACCTACCCTAAATTTACTTTTGGGAGAGGCGAGGCATCTGTTGAAAAGTGGTAGTAGCCTTTATTTTAAACTATGAATTGTTAAACCTGTTAGTGTTGGTGCTTTTGATAAACTGTCGAGGGAGAGTCCCTTCAGGTTCAGCCTGGAGTTGGAAGGAATGCGCCCTGCTTGCATCACCCTCCTCAGGCTGGGTCTTGAGCTTTTATTTTTGGAATTTATTTACCTAATCTGTATTGTAATTCTCCTTCTTTAAAGTTGCCTTTTATTTGGCATTCTTAATGTGTACTAATTCTGTGTATTGACAGGCACAAGTCATGTAAGTAAAGCTGTAGTGAGATCATATAATACAATGGGAGTTAGAAGAAAACTCTTATATGATTAGTGGTTCTGAGATTAATTCAATTATAAGACCTAAAATTCATTTTTATATGTTATAAACATACAGCAGTGACTTGATTTTTCACAGATCTTTGCAGTCACTTGGAACAAATTGTATCCAGGATGTGTCATGGCTGGTTGGTAAATGTGCTCTGTTGATGGGAGACTTACACTCTGCTTCTGCTTTCTCATTCATCCTCATCTGCCTCAGCAGCTGTGCCTCTCACCTCCATCCTTTCTGGCATCCTCACACTTCTTCAAGACCCTGTGTCCTGGTCCTTAGACATTTTCAACTCATGCTAGCATTAAAGTAATATGAGGCAAAGAAAGCCGTTCATAGATTTTTTTACTGATTTTAAATCTTTTTCATAATACTAGATTATTTCTGGTTTTGCTTTTACATTTTCATAATTTAGTCAATTATGGATAGTTTTTTTTTCCTTTTTGGTGGTATTGCATATTGAACTGAAGTGTTCATGAATGTTAAGCAAGGTTATATACCAGAGTTATATCCGAGAATATATCAGGATATACAGAGTTATACCCCTATATAAACTTTTTTTTCTCCCTCTTTTATTGAGTTGGAGTCTCCAATAGCCCAGGTTGGCCTTGAACTCCCTGTATATCCCAGATAGGCTTTGAACCTTCCTATTTCAGCTCCCCTAAAATAAGCTGGAAGTATAGACATTTACCACCATATCTCACTAGATTATGGATTTTTTGATGAAGTGGCTTTAAATTAAATACTTTTTTTCACAGATCTGGAACCTTGAGAAACGTAACAGACACCCATGTAACCACACCTATGGGTATTTATTTAAAGAGGTAATGTCTTGTATCTTTTCTCTCCTCTGGGATGAAATACTTCATAATTTGGTTGGGTGTTTCCATATTTCTCTGTGCTCCTTCTATATCCTCATTTCATCTGAACAGTGATAACCTAGCCTGCCTTTTATATCAAGTTATATTAATGCTGACCTTTTAATGGTGCCATTGTCGTTGTTGGAAACCATTTCTAAACCCTTAAGTTTGCTTGTTTGTCTCTTTTATTTTCCAGATTTTTAATTCCTGTCGACATAGTTTGAAAAGTTGAGGGGTCTGCTGTTCAAAGTGTCCTGATGCCATCTCACAGTAGAGTATGTCCCCTTGTAGCTCCTTTCCAATAGTGCACATGGGACAGTGCATTGCCTGAGTGAGCCTTGTGCATATTGGGATGGTTCCACTCTCCAGTCAGTCCTGTGGAATGCAAGGAGAGGTTAGGGTTTTCTGAGGTTCCTAACACCATATGTTCAAGGCTGAAGACAGGTTTTCTTATCCTTTGTTTAGACACTTTCTCCTCCCCCAACTTTTTTCCTTCCATAGTTTATGGTACCATCAATCTTTGATATGTTGTTAGTTGTGGAAGTTCCTGGTACTATACTGGGGATCCTTACTGACTTTCATGTTGAGATGTCATCGGTGGCAGCTAGGCTACTTCTTACCTATTGGAGAACCCCATGGAATTGTCACTGCACCTGCTAGTCCACTATGTCTTGTTTCTGCTTCAGCTGGACAAGCCTCTCTTTCTGTCTCAACTGACTGTTGTGGATGCTGTATCCTCCCAATTACTGCTTGCCTCAGGCATCCTATTGTGCAGGGTCATTATGGCGGATCCAAGCTCGGAACTGTCTTGAGTGCTCTGCATTTTCTGGTCATTTCGACCCTCGGGAATCGCACACTTTGCCCATTGCTCACAGGTTCTGTGAAGTTGGGAGCTGCAAGTTCAGCCCTTCCGAGCCACACTTTTCCACCAGACTGCATGGCACCTTTCCCTTGTCCTGCTGGTTACCTCTAGAACTTTGGCCCACAGGAGAAATGAAGAGAGGTCTGACTCTGCCTTGCTTGTCCCCATCTGCCTTCTGCCTTTGCTACTGATTACCTCCCAAGCTTGTCGGCTTTGCCAAGAGGGTTGCCCGGGAAAGTAGGCCACTTGGATATTCTTCCATCTCCATCTGGATGACACTCCTCGTATCTACTTCTTTCCCCATTATTCTTCTAAGTACAAAAAGGAAAAAAAAAAACCCACACCAGCAGACCAGTAGATTTCAAAACAAAACATTATCTTCTTTTTAAATATATAATGTATGTATATATATCCCTCTCTCTCTCTGTGTGTGTGTGTGTGTGTCTGTGTGGTGGTACGAGCATATGAATGCAGTTATCAGTGGTTCCCTCTGGAGCTACAGGTTGCTGTTGGTCACGTAATGTGGATTCTGGAATAGAACTCAGGTTCCGTCGACAGAGCCCTCTCTCCAGCCCTTGAATGTTATATTCTCTGTTGTCTGCTCTGAAGTTAGGTCTCTGTTTTGTAAACAATTTTTTTCTCCTGAAATTCTTCCTCTTAGCCACAAGTGCCAACCCCGTTTTTCTAGAACCGCTTTTCTTAGGCTTATAACATGAATGCATAGATGTGACTAAGCTCTCAGGGTCAGACTGTCACTCATGAGGTATAGAATTTGGTCCAGATTCTGCATTTTTTTTCCTCAAGCTCCCAGGGGATCCAGATGCTGCAGGCCCACAGGCCAGTCCACGTTATGAAAAGCACAACCCTAGAGGAAATGATCCGCCTGGCGTTTTTACAGTTATCCTCCTCATAAGTACTTTTCAAGCCTTGTCTTTTTTTCTCCACATTCACGAAACTTCATGTAATCTTATCAATAAGGTTTAACAAGCACCTTGTATAAAGTGAGTCCTCATTATATTTTTTTACATTCACATATGTACACATACATATTTGTCAATGTCTCTCATGCTTAAATATTGTTATGTTATAAATTTCTGATCTGAATCTGGAGACTAATTTGAGTAGCACATTTTGAGGAAAAATAGTTCAGTGTTATCCTATATGGAAACATGTACTTCCTGAGGACTGACCCAAAATTATAATTAGTGACAATCAATCTTCTATTTCTACATGTGAAAGGACTTTCAAGTGAAGTCCCTTTGATGATAAGATCATTCAGGTCTGGCTGGAAGTGCCCTCATAATGTTTTTATGACTGTTTTCTTGGGTTGACTTTCATGATGAAATGACTTTGTTGGACATAAATAAAGGGCAGTTGCTTTGGTTGAACGCTGTGTCTTCCATCGTTCTTGCTAAAATCTGGATTCCCAATGTAATGTCTAAGCATGGGGCCCACAGGGGTTTGAAGGGCTGGAGTTCAGCAGGGGCATCAGGCCTTCATCACAGGCTGGAAGCAGACTGTGACGGGTTCTCCTCATGGATGTCCAGCTTCCGGAACTGGGAGGAATAGATACTTCATTTTCAAAGCTGCCTAATCTGTTTCTGGTGTCAGAACAGCCCAAATTAATTGAGACTTTTGCAAAGTGTGAGGATGCTAAAAGTCAGATGATGAAGTTTATAGTAACTGAACTTGAAATGATTGATCATGACATGTTTTTCATAACTAATATTTTTCTAACTCAAAGTTTCAGCATATTTTTTATTGCATCTAGAAGGGAATTATGATCTTATAGCTTACCCTCTCATTAATAACGTTAAGTACTGATGATCAGACATAGTACATGTTCATCAGCTTCTTTGATTTCTGAGTATCATTTGTGGACAGGGCTTTACTTGAAGTTAGTCACAACATCTGGTTCTTAAACACATGTAATTCACTTAACAAGTATTTATAGACTGCCAACTCTATGGCTTTTCAGGCTCCACATATCTTGGAATGGAACAGTCTTTGGGAAGCTAATAAGAGTTAGAGAAAACAGTCTTTAAACATTTGCCATCAAATAAAGCAGTCTAGTTATTTTGGCCTGTTTTATTCTAATCTGTTCCACAGATATGTAACCGCTCTTATGTTAGTGGTTGTGGTCTTCCTATTTTGTTGTAGCGTAGTCTGCTGCCTTGGTCATACTTTGTGCCCATGATCCTGGGTTTTGTCTTTGAATTCCTAGGTTAATGGTGTTGAGCTGTTAAAAAGTTCATGCTCATAGGCAGATGAGAAGACCTGCCAGGGTGCTGTAATACTTCAACTCTTACAGAGGGTGCCAGGTACCCAGATGTTTAACTTCTTGTTTTCTTGGCGAAAATATTTCATACATAAAACCAGATTTTGGTATTGTAGGCCAATACCTGTCAACTTGGGTACCTTCTCTTCCTGTGCTCTGTTCCCTGAGGCTTGCTACTGCTCTTTTGGAATGTGATCTGCACCACCCTCCTTTTCCTTTTTTACCTGAGTCTGTCTGCTGCAATAGTCTCTGACCTTGTCTTCCTACCTGCATTCCTTCAGCCTCTCCACCTTCTGACTGACAGCTTTGATCTTATCAGTAGCTTCTCAGATGTCCCTGGTGGTTCCGACTCTTTACAGAGCACCACCCTAATTATTAGCATGGTATTAAAGATTCTGTGTGCTTTGGTTTCCACTCTGCCTCTGCATATTTCCCATGACTCTGCTTTGCCACTCTCGAGCCCTTCCCAGGTTTGAATATGACGTCAAGCATGTCAACCGGCTCTGATTTCCCTCTGTGCCCTTATCTTGTTCCTCTTTCCAGGATGCCTTCCCGCTTACCTATCCCAGTCCTGCCTGTGTAAAGTCATGAGTTTCAATATTGAATGCTGGATCCTTAATAAAATAACTTCTATTGATTCCTAGTAATGACTTAAATGTATTTCAATATCATTTGAACATATGTAATTATGCAAACATATGGTTAGGTTGAAGAGTTAGGTGACTACAAAGCCAAACAACTGCATACAAACTACAAAGTGGAACAGTTTCTCCAGCACCACATGCTCTGTGCTAGGTGTGATGTTGCACAGGCCTGGGCTTCTTTGCGTGCTCTGTGCCTACTCCCAAATACCAGATGGTTCTGCACTCTCCTTTTATGCCTCAGATTGCAAAACCCTCATTCCTAGAGTAGTCCACCTTCTTCAGTAGAACAAATTCCTCCTTGAGGCATCATCTATGGTAGGAATCAAAGGGCTTATTACTCCTCTTTTTGTGTTGATATGAAAAAAAAAAAGCAAAAAACACAACACAACAGTCTATCTGGACCTAATTTTAAATTGTCTAAATGCAAATAATCAGTTAATACTACTAAGTCTGTTGTGAGCTGTGATCTGTATTATATGTATCCAAACCTTTGTCTAGAGTGGATTCTGCCCTCAAGAAATTTAGTGGCAATGAGAACAAAGAGACCTTACCTATAAAGAGCTGGGGAGCGAGAGTGACACTTGTGTAGGAGGGACCGGAATTTCAGCTTGAGAGCTGTTAGCCATTTAGCTGAAAAGCTTCCAAAAGTGATTGACAAGTATGCCATGTCTGAGGGCTGGAGTGATAACTCCAATTTGGTTTCCAGCACCTAAATTGGATAACTCACAATTTCCATAACTCCCAGGGGATCTTATGCACTCTTCTGGCCACTAGTGACATCTGTACACATGTACACATACACAAACACATATACACATAGGTATATTTGTATTATTTATTTTATATTTATATATAATTTATATATAGTACTTATATATAAAAATAAAGTAAATCTTTTTTTCTAAATAAAGAGCATATTGTCTGTTTCCTTTTCATTGATTTTTTAAAACAATGTGTGTATATACTTTACCGTTTATTTCTTATTCTTTTTCGTGATCCATGTTTCCTTCAGTTTTCTAGAGCAAGTGTAAATAGTGTTAGTGTCATATTACAAAGCAGCAAATTGAGATTGACAGTTCACTTATTTGCTCAAAATATAAGGCAATGAACTGCCAGACTGGGTCTTACATTTCTTCATGTCTGACTTCCATTTTTTTAACCTCTTGATGCTGTTTTTCTAAGTACTTTGCTATGGTGGAATCTGAGAAAAGCTTCCTTATATTATTTCAAAATATGGACGTTTGCAATCATGAATGTAAGGGTCTCTCACTTATGGGGACAAGGATTGGAAGAGTATATGCTAAGCACATATTTATTGAATAAGTTAATAACAGTGATAGCTGGTAAAATAAACAAACAACTCAACATGAATAATAACATATGCCTAATCTGAATTTTTAAAAGATGAGAATGAATCTCATATATACATATACATATATATGCATTAAAATAGTATGGGTTGCTTTTTAAGAACTAGAATATGAGAAACTAATTCCAGAATAAAACTGGAGTTAATATACATTTACTCTCATTTCTTACATCTTCAGTATCTAGGGCTGAAATATTTCAAATAAAAAGTGAAATTTACTTCAAAGAAAAACCTGAGGCAATTTCATGTCCTGAATCTTTGAAGGGAGACTTAATTATATTTAATGCACTGTATTTACTGAAGATAGACTGCAGACTGTTCTATTTAATTTTTTTTTAAACATCAATGATTTTCCCATTAATCAAGGAAACGAGAACACTGAACTTGTGAGAATTTGGCACAATGAAGGAGTATCCATGTCCTAGCATTCTGGTTTCTACCTGTTTTTATGAGGGAGATTGGAAGAAGGACGATCATATTAATGAATCACATTTTGACTTTGTATGCCTTCCTTTTTGTGCCCATAATAAAGTTTTACATTCTAGGTTTAATGTTTTCCTTGTAAACTGTAGATCTTAAAATTAGCAAACAGATATTAACACATCCTTTTTCTAATAATATTCTGAGTATACTTGAAAATTGCCTTGTTTTTGACTACTACATTGAAATTAAAGACATTTCCAACTCTGGTTTGACTGGGAATGTGCTGTAGTAGTGTGTCTGCAGTACTGTAGGGGAAATTAGTGGGGTTATTGTGAATCAAGTCAGAGGGGGCTGGGTCAGAATGTTCCTCTTATCCCAAACTGATGGGATGGGGATATAGAAAAGAAGACTTCTTTTGACTTTATTTTGAGGGGTCATATTTGTCAATGACTTTAGTGTTCTAAGCACAGTCTTACATATCTGTTCCCAAACACTACTGTAAAGAGATAGATATACATCTTTTGTTCTGTTATCAAGGAGAGGAAAATTAAGAGACACAAACACATGAAATTGAGTGCGCTCAGGATTATATGACCATGATATGAGGGCTTGTGCCTAGTCTTGGTGCAACTTGTTATGCTGTGTTTGGTTCATATCCCTGGGAGGCCTGCTCTTTTTGGAAGGGAAATGGAGGAGGAGTGGATCTGGGGGAGGGGAGATGGGGGGACTGGGAGGAGAGGAGGGAGGGGAGACTGTGGTTGGGATGTAATGTGAATGTATGAGAGAAGAATAAATAAAATTTTTTTTTAAATGCCAACAGAAGACAGTGTTTTCTTGTTTGTGTGTAGATTACTGGATTTTCTTAATCTCAAGAATTATCTTCTATGACATCTATTTCCCTTCGTATTATACCGAGACATATTTCAAGCATAAATTACCATGGAAACCGGCTTTAGTTAGCCACTAAGTTAATTTTTTCAGGAAGTAGATACAAGGAATACTTTATTTTAGTTATTATTTTTATGACCTTACTGCGTGATGGGTTATAAGCATTTTTAAGGGTGTGTTTAAAAGCATCTGTGTGGATTTGATGAATTTTGTGTGGCTACATTGTGAGACAAGGGTTGGCCTTGGTACCAGGGACTGGTTTCACTTCTCCACGCTGGTGAAAAGGACAGTTGTGCATACTCTGCATGAGTATCAATTTCCAGACTGAAGTCACTAGGAATTCTAGTATTCTAGTTTTCAGTTTGAGTTTATATATATATATATGAAAATACATATATATTTATACACACACATATCTAACTTTTTTGAGCTTGAGGACAATTTTATTAGATATTTATTTATAAAGAATACCCAAGGTCACACAAACTATGACTCTTGGCAGCTGCCTGTAGGAGGTACATACAGAGGAGGAGAGAAAGACATGCCATTTAAGTTAAGCTGTCATGGAGGTCAGCCATATGGCAGACAACAGTCTCATGCTGGGGAGGGAATTTACTATAGTACCTTTATATAGGTTCATGATGATAGATAATTTAATTATTACACTATTCTTGAAGGTCTGTTTTTCTTTATTTATATTAAAGGAAATCATGAATAGATTCTATGTTTGAGATAGAACTATATGATATTGCTTGGAAATGGCATTATCCCCAAGTAGCAAGAACTTAGATGGTTTCAGTGGTTCTAACTGGAGTTCTGGGATCAGCAGTTCTGGGCTGTGTTCCAGAATTATGAGAGGAATATAACTGTGAAAGACTTGGGTTTATAGTTTAGTAGGTTATAGACAGAGTATTTTTAAAAGTAGGTTATTTTTCTATAGAATATGTTTTTACCTCAGTGACATATACTCAGGACAAATAGCTGTGACATATTACAGAAAATGTGTATTGATACAGTGAACATTATTTTCTTTTAGTCTGCCTTTGAACTAATCTTAAATGTCCTATCCATGTTTCAGTTACAAACTAACAGAAGTGCAAAGGTTTTTCCACATTATTGACTTGATGTCTAGTACTGGATAACTTCTTAACTCTTAGTGCTTTTCTTGTTAGAAGGAAATGCTTGGTCCCCTTCATAGTCTCTTCACATGAAGAAGGACAAAATATCTGAGTTCATATCAACCCATCATTTGGGGCTAGGATGCTTGTAATCAGAATGATTTTGTTCTAGTATAAATAAGTAATTAAAATTTTCTTTATCATACCAGTTTCAAGAGATGTTTAATTCTGCAGTTTAGACAGACAGTATAGTTATGCATACAAATATATATATATGTGTGTGTGTGTGTGTGTGTGTGTGTGTGTGTGTGTGTGTACAGGGTCTATGATAATTGACCATTTCAGAATTTTGCTATTAAAGATTGTTTTTTATTCTGGAATAAGATGATTTCATCACAATTAAAGAAAACCTCCTATGTACTTACTTCTTTAAATATATCTCGTGTAGTCTGGTTTTTCAAGACTGCATGCGTAGTTATTAAGGTGTCAAAGTTAGTGAGTAGGCTGGTGTCTTTATTATTAAAGATCAGTGATTATAATTGAGGTTTTGAAATTTTAAGTAGCAGTGGTATTCCAGGAGGAATGATAGCAGAGTTATGCAGTTAGGTGTTTAAGGGGAAAAAAGAAAAAAAAAATCAGTGTCACTGAGCAGACAATTAGGAAGCGAATGTACCTACCAGCAAGCAAGGCTGCCTTTCCACTCTGACACGAGGAAGGAAGAGCTGTGGCTGCAGGCCTTACTTGCCTCAGGATGTGGCGTTGATGTGCAGAATCTTCCCAAATTGCTTGAAACACGGCGCTGTGTTCAATAGGCGTGTGTTGTGGGCTTGCTCCAAAGACTTGAAAGCCAACAGGAAAAGCGTCTTCTTACACTGTGATCTCCCAGTGGGGTAGGGGAGTGCCTTCTGTGCAGAGAAACAGCTCCAGAGTGTGTGGTAATCTCTTGGTGAATCGCCGGGAGGTTTGCAGACCAAAGTGGAATCATTGTTGTCTGCTTCTGCCCTTTAAAAGGCATAGACTTCTTATTGTAGCACTTTCACATTTATAGCAGTATTGAGCAGGAGACGGTGATTTCCCTATGCCCAGATAACCTATCCGTACTTGCCCTTGTGTTATTACTGTCTGTCTCCAGGGTGGTATGAGTTTTACAATTATGAATAAAGTTTCTATAAGCATCTGTGTACAGGTCTTCTGTAGAGACCTATTTCAACTCCTTGTCAACAGAAAGGGAAGGTGTTGGATTCAGCAGCAGTGACATAGGAACTACCAAACTCTCCCAAACTTCTTACTTTTTTTTCCATTTCCACCAATAGTGAATAGACGACTCCCTCCTGTCCCTTACTTCGCTGTTGCCAGGCTTGTGACTGGGGCATTCTGGAATGTGTGAAGTGTAAGAGTTACACTCATTTGTGCGTTCCTGATGCTCTGAAATGGGGAGCAGCTTTTTGCTTGCTAATTTGCTACCTATGTCTCTTGTTAAGGTCATTGGCCTAATTTTTAATGTTTCATTATGAATTCTTTGCACATTTTATATTTTAGCTTTTTAAATTATTTTTTAAACTGACAGACCATCTTGTATTTTGCATAATAGCCCTTTTCTACTATATGTTGGAAACAATTTCTGCCAGTATTCTTCTCTTTGTAGTGTCTTCACTGGGCAGAAGTGTGCAATTTTGATAAGGTCCAACTTACACATCCTACTTTGGTGCTGAATCTAGTAAGTCAATACCAACTCAGGTTTTTCTTCTGTTTTCTTCTAGGAGGTTTATTGTTTCGTCATTTACAACAGTGTCTAGATTCTTTTTTTTTTTTTTTTTTTTACTACAGCTGTCTAGTTCCAGCACTCTTTATATCTGTGGAGACTGTCTGCCTCCATTGCATTGCCTTTGTGCCTCTGTCCAAGGTCAGCTGACTAAAGTGTGGGTCTGTGGCTGGGCTCCTTATTTTGGCCCATTGGTGGTTCTCCTCTGTTCTTGGATGAGAGCAAATGGTTTGGATAAGGAGAACTGAGCACTGAATCTTGAGGACAGGTAATTAATGGAAGTACTCCAGTTCTGTTTTCCTTCAGCATCACAAAGGCTACTCAGGATCTTTTGTTTCTCCATGTAAACTTTAGAATCCATTTGTTGATAGTGGCAAAACAATCTCTAGCTGAACCCCTAACTCTTGATGAGACATTTGCAGATTTAGTTGTCATGCTAATATTTAACAGTGTTTTCAAGTATATATTAAAATCTTTTCCAAAGGGTGACCTTTAAATAAAAAAGTTACAATGCAACAGTCAAATCATGATTTCCTTAGTTTGTAGCAAGCCACTGATACTGGCTTTCGGAAATCTATCACGTTTGAATTTCTCCTAGACTTCCCTAGGATTTGTCAAGAGGGATGACTCCATCATCTTTGAGTCCTTGTGCCCCTTCTCTTGCTGTGACCCAGCTGAAGTTTCATCCAAAGCTTTTGAGTTGACTTTAGTGTAGCGGCTGCACTATTGCCCATAGCCCACTATGACAAGGCTTGGGGCTGCTGTCTATCTTGTGGTCTGCGAGTCCCTTACCATGGTCTCAGTATGAAGCCGAGAGGTTTATCCTATCACACGTAATAAGTAAGTGATGTGGTGACTAGCAAAAGTTCTAGTGTCTTGTGCTTTCACAGTAGCACCTAGACCTTTGTGAGCCAGTTCTTTTGGGTTTCCTTGATTGTGTATTGTAGTACCTTTGTGACTGAGTGACACCGTGCTCAGGCCTTGTCTCCAGGGCTTGCCCTTTGCTTTTCAGTCAGACTGTGTGGATTGATATTCCCCTGTCCCTTGGGTAATTGAAGACATTTAGAAATTGAGAGGGAAGCTGAACTATTTGCACATGTGAGCATGGAACAGTCATCAGGGTAGTTTGAAAAATAGTATTTCAATGAGCCAAGTTGAGTCTCTGGACCATACATTGCTAATTAGGAAATCAGATGAGTGGATCAAGTGACATTGTGAGATCTTCCCTGTATTAAATTTTTATCCCATAAGAGAAGATCTGCTTTGTTCAGCTTTGTATTTCAGTCAGGTGGTTTGCATATAACTAAGAGTCAGATGTTTCTGCCCTGGAGTAAGTATCCAGGGGAAATTCACATTGAAGTCAGAGTTTGGAAATAGATTGGACAGTATCTACCCACTTTGTTCCTGGCTTTCAAAGATTTTAAATAGTAATAAATGTGATATCCATTTCAAATCAAAACCAGAGTTCATTTATTTATTTTTATTTTTATTGAAAATAGATTCTTAGCTGGGTGGTGGTGGCACATGCCTTTAATCCCAGCACTTGGTAGGCAGAGGCAGGCAGATCTCTGTTAGTTCAAGGCCAGCCTGGGTTACAGAGTGAGTTCCAGGAAAGGCGCAAAGCTACACAGAGAAACCCTGTCTTGAAAACAACAACAACAACAACAACAAAAAAAAAAAAAGAAAATAGATTCTTCTCTCATACAATACATCCTGACCACAGTTTCCCCTCCTTCCATTCCTCCCAGCTTACCCCTCAACCTCTCCTCTCCCCCATATCCACTTCCCTCATTTCTTCTTCAGAAAAGAGCAGGCCTCCAAGAGTTGACCTTGGACAAAAGGGACAAACAACAAGACAAGGCAAAAGCCCTCATGTGGAGCCTGGACAAGGCAACCCAACAGGAGGAAAAGAGTCCCTAGAGCAGGTAGAAGAGTCAGAGACACACCTACTCCCACTGTTAGAAGCCCTACCAAAAAAAAAGTTAACAACCATAATATACATGCAGAGGACCTAGTGGGCCCTGTGCTTGCTTCTTCAGTCTCTGTGAGCGCATGTGAGGCCTCCTTTCGTTGATTCAGTGGGCCATGTCCTCCTGGTGTCCTCCATCCCCTCTGACTCCTATAATCTTTCCTCCCTCTCTTCCGTGGGGTTCCTGAGCTCTGAGGGGAGGGACCCAATGGAGATCTCCAATTTAGACACTCTCTCTACATAATGTCTGCTGTGGGTCTCCACATCCACTCTCATCTGCTCCTGGAGGAGGCCTCTCTGATGATGACTGGACAAGGATAAGGCACTAATCTATGAGTATTACAGAATATCATTAAGTATAGCAGAGTATCATTAGGAATTATTTCATTGATTTTTTTTTTCCACCAGTTGTGTTTAGTTCTACCCTAGATCTCTGGGCTGTGCAGTCTCTGTTTTCTGGCTATCTCATGCAGTCAGTCTCAAGCTGAACCAAACATTGGTTGGCCGCTCCCACAAGTTCTGAGCCACCATTGCCCCAGTACATCTTACAGGCAGGACCGATTATATGTTGAAGGTTTTGTGATGTGTTGGTGTCCATGTTTCTCATTTGGTAGCCTTCAGAGTACCTTTTTGTACCAAAGAGACTAGAACATAGAGGTGAAAGTTTCATGTAGGCACCATCTCAATCTCTCTATGTTCCATGAGCTGTATGGATATTGTCCTTGTCAATGGGGCCCCACTGTCAGTTTTCAGAGAGGGACTTTCTGTCTTAGCATCAGTCTCAGTTGTTTAGGAATCTCCATAGGACCTAGTGGATCAATAACTCAACTGAATGCAACCCAGTCCCACCATTGGAAGTCTTACCTGGCTACAAATGATGGCCTGTTCAGACTCTAACCTCCATGACTAGGAGTCCAAATTAAGTTCAAGCTCATAGATTCCAGGAAATTTCCACTGCACTGGGTTTTCCCCGGCCTCCAATGTTCCCCAGTTCTAGCTCTCTCTCTCTCTCTCCACACTCTCTCCTACTGTCCCTCTCCACCACTTGATTCTATCTGGTCCTGTTCCCACCCACCCCCAGTCTACTCACATTTATTCTATTTCCCCTTCCCAAGGAGGTTCATGCATACCCCCTAGAGCCCTCCTCTTGTCCTAACCTCTCTGAGTCTGTGGATTGTAGCCTGATTATCATTTTCTTAACCACTAATATCCACCTACAAGTGAATATATACCATACTTGCGGGTCAGGGTTATTTAACTCGGGATGATTTTTCCTAGTTACATCTATTTGCCTGCAAATTTCATGATGTCATTGTTTTTAACAGCTGAGTAATACTCCATTGTGTAAATATACCACGTTTTCTTTATGCATTCTTGGTTGAGGGGCACCTAGGTTGTTCCCAGGTTCTGGCTTTTACAAATATCACTGCAATGAACATAGTTGAGCACATGTCCTTGTTGTAGATGTCTTTTGGGAATATGCCCAAGAGTGGGATAACTCAGTCTTGAGGTAGATAGGTTCCCAATTTTCTGAGCAACTACCATATTGATTTCCAAAGGAGTTGTACAAGTTTGCACTCCCACCAGCAATGAGAGAGTTTTCCCCTTGCTCCACATCCTCATCAGCTTGAGCTGTCACTTGTGTTATTGATCTTAGCCATTCTGACAGGTATAAGATGGAATCTCAAAGTAGTTTTGATTTGCATTTCTTTGATGGTCAAGGTGGTTAAACATTTCTTTAAGCTTTTCACAGGCATTTGTGATTTCTCTATTGCAGTGGTTTTCAACCTTTCTAACGTGGAGACCCTTTAATACAGTTCTTCCATGTTGTGGTAACCCACCAACCATAAAATTATTTCATTGCTACTTCATGACTGTAATTTTGCTATTGCTGTGAATCATAATATAAATATCTGATATGCAGGATATCTGATATGTAACCCCTAAAGCAGTTATGACCCACAGGTTGAGAACCACTGCTCTATTGATAATTCTCTGTTTAGATCTATACCCCATCTTTAAGGTGGATTATTTGGGTTTTTGATATCTACTTTCTTGTGTTCTTTATGTATTTTGTATATTAGACCGTTATTGGATGTGGAGTTGGTAAAAATGTTCCCATTCTGTCGGATGCCTCTTTGTCCAAATGGTGGTGTCCTTTGCCTTACAGAAGCTTTTCAGTTTCATGAGTTCCCATTTATTAATTGTTGATCTTAGTGTCTGTGCTATTGGTGTTATATTCAGGACGCTGTCTTCTCTACCATGCATTCAAGCCTATTCCCTACATTCTCTTCTGTCAGATTCAGTGTGTCTGGTTTTATATTGAGGTCTTTATTCCACTTGGACTTTAATTTTGTGCAAAGTGATGATATGAATCTATTTGCCGCCTTCGACATGCAGGCGTCCGGATTGATTTGTTGAATCCAGTGCTATTTGTTGAAGTGTTGAAGATGCTTTCTTTTTCCGGTGTGTATTTCTGGCTTCTTTGTCAAAAATTAGGTGTCCATTGGTGTGTGAATTTATGTCTGGGTCTTCAGATCAATTCCATTGATCCACCTGTCTGTTTTTATGCCAATACCATGTGGTTTGTGTGGTACAACTTGAAATCAGGGATGGGGATACCTCTGGCAGTTCATTTATTGTTCAGGATTGTTTTAGCTATCCTGAGTTTTTGTTTTTCCACATGAAGTTGTGAAAGTAGAATTTTTATAATAAGTTTGTAAGTTATGACATTAAGGATGTTATTGGGTTAAAGAAAAAATTTTAATTTTTAAGAATAATGTGTTGGACTGCAAGAAACACATATTATACCCTTTATAGCAGTTAGAAAGTCTGTTTTAATGGGGAGAATATTTTGCTAACACAATGTATCTCCTGAGGAAATCAGGAGGTATGCGCTTTATATTCTTTCTGTTTAGTCACAGTGGCAGAGAGGCTTCATAACTACATCTAACAAATGTTGAGTTAAAGAAAGCTGAAGCTTTCAAAAGGTGGTGTTCTTTTTAATGTAATCGGAGAGTTTATTATAAATCCTCAAAAAAAGGCTCATATATACTTCGTTAGGCTGTGTAGCTTGGCCTCCACAGAGCACCTGTTGGTGATTCTTCGTGTCAGTGTGCTGAGAGACTCGTCGTGTGCTCTTTGCAGCCGATTAAGCACTGCTGCCTTTGGACACTTATTTTTACTGCCCTATGAGTGTTGTCCCACTGGTAGGTCCGTGTGCCTCTGAGGCACTGTGGCTGCCCCGCAGAGGCACACCTACTCATTTGCTTGGTGGTTAGTTTATAGAGTAAGAAATTAATTGTCAACCAGTATCTTGTTTTGTGAAGTATTTGACATATTGAATATGGCTTTGATGATTAAAAAGAAATCTATTAGAAGATACTAATTAGAGGGTGAGTCTCGAGATTGTCAGTGTTTGCCCCTGGGTGTGCTAATGAGAACTTCCACTCCTTGGTAATGTTTGCGAAAATAAAGGAGGAGTTCATTAGAAGTCATATATTTTCAGGAGGTCATTACAGATCTTCAGGAAAAACTCCTTTGAGCTCTTATTAAATTAAATTTACATGTGTGTTCATCTACAGTATTATTGTTACTTGAGGCTAGGTTTGTTTCTGAGATGGGGTTTCACAATTCAAAGTACCCTGAGTCACAGATTGATTGGGGTCTTGTGCAAATGTTTTTCGTTGTCACCCTATAAAATCTTTGTTTGAAAAAAGTAATTTGCAAGCTGGATTTGTTATAGGAAATGCAGCCAAGTACTTTACAGCATCAGGGAGGGCTTGGAAGATTGCTGGGCCCCCCGAGAAGCCAGCATATTCTGTTCCACTTGTCTCCCTGAACTTGTAGTTATCTCCCTGTGGCAATATGGGTGTCCTTTCTCCTCATTACAGTATCTTTAAGAGTTTAAATACTAGGAGTACAAGATGACTCTACCAAGATATTTTTATTATTTTATCAAGAATTTATTTGTTTTAATTGTTTTATCCCTGTTGTCATCTTTATTACATTTTCTCCTTTATCTCAGTATCCTGTAGCCTAGCTGTGAGTGTACTCTGACCTGTTTGCGAAGTCCAGCTGTTGTCTAAGCATCGCAGGTACTAACATTTGGTTGGCCCTGTTCATATCCCCATTGATAGTGGGTTCTCCATTATTGACCCTGTAGTGCATTCCTGCTGAGCTCCTGGCCTGGTTCCAGAGAGCAGCACCTAGCCCTACTCCTTCCTTTGTTTAGCCACACCTTTTGTTTCTCTTACCTTTTCTTTCTCTTATCGCCCTATGAGAATCTTGTCTGAGAGTCAAGGATCTGAGAGTCTCCCAAGGATCAAAGGCCTATGCAAACCTTGGTTCAGGAACCCACCCCCCAAGACCTTGGTACCTGAGAAATCAAGTAATTTGCACTTGCCATTTGGTCTCTGGGAGCTCCTTTTAGGGTGCTTTGAAGGTACAGAAATTAACTGGCTAAAATATAATAGAGAGTAAATAAAAGTGCCCTGGGTGAAGGGAAAATGCTTCAGTCCTTCCAGGCTGGACCCCCGCTGCAGCCATGAAAGGCTAGATTCATTCTTAAGATGCCTCTGAGTCTGGATCCCATGGACCCTCGTGAACCCACACACCCGGGCCAGGACGCAGTTACATTCCCTCACTGTTGACTTGCTAATTGCGCTCCCTTAGTAGCTACTTAGCTCAACACTCACATATGTGAGTAATTGAATACTTTTAGTATATGTTTTATATTTAATATTCAATTCTGTATGTGTGAAGAGTATATTTAATATTCAACTCTGTATGTGTGAAGAGTTTGTTTCAGTCATTATTACTGGTTTCTGAGAAGAGACTAGTTTTCCTCGCATCTTTTTGCTCACTTTGTAGCATATCATCCAGATGTGGGTCCTAACTCATTACAGAAGGGTTCTTTGGCAGGGCGGAGCACTAGTTGCAAACTCAGTGGATAAGCTTGAGTTTGGCTTTGCATCCTTGTATTGAGTGCAGTGATGTTATGCGACCCATTACTAAGGCTTTGCTGAAATCAGGCAGGTTTCAGCCTCAGACATAGCCACGCTTTTCTTTTTTCCTGTCAAATAATCGTTTCTAAGAAGGATTGGCATTTTTGGCATTTTTAGTGCTCCTATGCTACATCTAGCATTTTCTTCTCTAAATTTTCACAGTGCTGTATTCAAGATCGTTTGAAGCCTTCCCTAGGCTTGTCAGGTTCTATTTCCTTTAAATTTTCGACCTTTTTCCACTTCAACTTTTTGTTAACATAACCTGTGTTTGTTTATATTCGCTTGGATGAATTTACAAAGATACTGGTAATCAGGGAAGCCAGAAAGATGTCCAAAGAGGTTGACATTTGTGCATTAGAGTATCACCACCTCTTCACTGGGCCTTTAAACGGTAAGGGAGAGATAGCATCAGGAAGGAGTTTGGAAAGTCTAGGAAACAAAGCCTTTGAGAAAAATCTAAGGATGGCATATCTGTCTCTGAAGAGGAAAAGCCAAAAGTTTTTCATGTGAAGTTGGATTGTGATAGCCAAGAGTTGTGCACATTCCCGAGGGACCAAACAAGGAAATGAACTTAAGCTGTGTTATTCAAGGATTTGTATTGAGTATAAGTAGAATTTTATGATTCTAAATAGTATTCATCTCTGGAATGACTTTCTGGAAAAGTTGTGGCTTTTCTCCACTCCAAACTCTCCTAAAAATAACTGGTTTTCATCTGCAGTACCTTAGGAGCCCTGTAGTGCCACCCCCATCTGTAGTGCCCCCGCAGGCAGACAGGGACTAGCTGACCTTCACATGTCCTTTCTTCCTTGGGAGGCTCTTGTCACAAGTCTCATTTCACATCTAGAGCTCTGCTACATCGGGTTCAGTCTTGTGCCTCCTCAGCATGTCATTTCAAGTGCTGTTAAGATTCCTTCATGAATCTGCTAATGGAAAAGTGACCGTGAAGTCTGTTGTGCTATTCTCAGTGTAAAAATAAAACTCCACCTCTCATCTTTAGCTAAAACATAAATACTTCATGTGGTATGTCAGCAATTCACAGAGAGTGAGATGCTGGATAGCTCAGTTTAAAGATAGCCTTTATTTTCTTTTTACCTCTAACATTTTGGCAGAACTTTTTTTTTTTTTTTTTTTTTTCTGTTTTCTTTTTTTTATGTTGCCTTTATATCATCTCTTAGTAGGCAGTTTTTTTTGGCTAAATAATTCTGTAATTGGAGGTGTTTTTCACAATAATGTCATAAAATATATTGCTGCTAAGCATGGTATATTAGCTACCCAAAATGACAGATGCTGTCTGGGAATCTCACCTCTGCAAGTTTCTGACTTGGAGATCAACCGAATCAGCTTTACCATTCAAAATGTGTCTTGGTGATGATGTGATGTTTGTCAGGATGGATGAATGGTGATTACAGAGTGCTTCCCACAGTGTTGGTTACACAGTGAGAGCTTAAAGGTAATTGTTTTTAGATATTAGTGAAAACGTTCACCTTGCTCATTAGGGACAATGTTAAGTACAGAGTATACAAGAAGGAAGATGTTCATTTCTTTCTCTGTGGAGACACACATTCCTGCATGAGTAAGGTAAGTGGAAATTAATTATGTGAAAAGAAAGGTCATAGGAATATAATCTTTTCACAGAGCCTATAAGAATAAGGTTGCTGGCTTCTGGTGGTTCATGTTTGTCTTTTGCTCTTGGACATACCTAGACATCTGGAGTTAAGACATTTGACGTATTTATTGATGTAGACAACTGGTCTCATCTTTGTTGGGTGGGTGCCTTCTTCCCTGATTGCTGTTGCCACTCTGAGTTCCAGCCAAGTGTGGAATCTGTGGGGTCCCTGAGTCCCACCCCTGCAGGGTGGTTGTGGGGTCCCTGGTAGAGAACTGTTCTACAGGTCAGGTGAGGTGTCACAAAGGAATGAAGATGGGCTAGAAATGGTTAAAAAGGGTGGAAGGGAAGAATTAAGGGGACCCTGGGCCCTGAGTCCACGCCAAGAGGCCGAGTCCCAAAAGGATCAAACTACAGTGTTTCACAAAACACATGCAACGAGCTGGATAATTAATCATTGGACCAAATAAAACTTGCAAATTCTTAAAAACATTTTTTTTTTTCAAAAAAAGAGAGGTACTGTTTTCTTTTGAAAGGCAGATGGATGCATTATTCATACGAAGGTGTTGGTTATGGACAGGGAGTTTTCACGTGTTTGAGTCTAAACAATGATGTAGTGCTGTTGGAAAAGGGGACATTTCATTCCATCTCGCATGTTTACAAACTGACCTTAATGTTTTGAACCCTTCACTTTAGGATTAGTCACTTTGAATTTTGATTTTTAACCTATAGGTTAACTTCAATTGCATCAAATTTTTTGTGAATTTTGAACAGTTACATCTATACAATTATTTCAGAAAAATTGAGCATGGCAATTCACACCTGTAATTCTAACACCTGTGCGGTGAAGGCTCTTAGAGGATTGGAAGTTCAAGGTCATCCTTGGATAGCAAATTCAAGGTCAACCTGGGATATATGAGATCCTGTTTCAAAAAAAAATAAAGAAGTTATTTTCATTTTTATTATCTGCCATAGTAACCTTATATCCCAGTATGGGAATGTAGGACTATAAGATAATCTCTGTGTAATATGATATCAATCATCTGTCTGTCGATCTGTCTGTCAGTCTTCCTACCTACCTTTATCTATGGACACACATACATCCCTGTGTTTTCTGAAGTTATCTCTCCAGGTCCTCCAGCACATTCCTGGTGCTTTGCTATTCAACCTTCAGGCTTATGAGTTGATAAGGTCTATAGTACTTTTTATGTGATTTATTTGTCTTCAGAGTGTGTTACCTTGGGTGAAGACTTGCATGGTAGTGTCAAAAACAATGGCTAATGGATGGGTGTTCCCTGGTTGTGTGTCATGACTGAAGCCACCTGAGGGCAGTTGGTGCTGTGTATGCTTAGAGTGAGAAAGGAACTTGGAGTTGACTCTAGTATAGCCTCACAGCTAATATGGAAGTGGCCATTGTCCTTCCACAGCTCTGCACTAAGGGGCGTCTTGTAACTGAGTTTTCCTGTGCCCACCCAGCTTCTAAGGACTTGCACATGGATGGATGGAAGGGAGAGAAGACGATCCTTCTTTGCAGTTCTTAGCATTCTGTGGAAGGCAAACTTTTTCAATGTCCATAGAGTTTGCAAGATGGCTTCATTTGCCTGTGCTTAAGATGGTCTGTGCCAGTACTGGGAAAGCCGAGTTAGACGTGTGGAGGGAAGAGAAATCTAGAATTTGGACAGTTTGTGGTTCTCATCCCTATCACATTCAATGCTCCCTTTCTTAACAAATAATCTTTGCCCTATATAGTATTTTCAAACAAAATTTGTAGATAACCTGTCTTCCTATGTTTAATACGTTTAGCACATCCTAACTGCAGTGTATTAGAAAAAAGGAGGAAAGGGTAACTCATGTTCTTCAGTATGTAAATGCTTTCTGCACTTTAACTGCAAAAGCCAATAGTGTTTCTTCTATAAATAGAAACATTTGGGGCTTCCTGAACTGCAGTCAGTGTGCCAACAAGGATCTGACCTGTGGATATGGCATTCAACTTCTCTAGAATTTCCAAAGGATACAGACACAATCTTCATTTTTCTCATAGTTGCATTGTTAGATAAACATACATTAAAACCATACAAAAAAGTCTGTGTTCATGGTGAAGATAGAGCTAATACAATTGCCATTTGTCTCCAAGTAGGATACTCAGAGAGTCCTCAGAAATGTGTTCAAGACGCAGGTCAATAATACATTGAGAAGACGTTCAGCGTACAGTGAAAGGTTCTGTATACGGCGTAGTGTGCCTAACCATTCAGATAACCAAAGATACTCTTCAGTTTTCCATTGCACTGCCCCGTGCCAACTCAGAACTTCAGCCAGCAGCCTAAGCCCTGGCACTACCTAATGATAGCGAACTGACATGAACCTGAGTGTTTGAAAGGTGTGCTAGGAATCCTCACTGTGGATATAATTCTCCTTTCAATAATGTACTGGGATATTTTTCTGAGATCACTGTAAAATTTGTTAGAAACAAGAATGTATGTAGACAATAACCATACCTGCAGAAACAGATTTACTCATGTTAAAATATACACAATAAGAACTCACCATTCAAACTTTTCACTATATACAGTTCAGTGGAATTAAGTCTAATCACCTTTTGTTTAAGCATCATCAGTCTCTGGTCTCTAGAATTTTTAATATCAGCCCATGCCAAAACTCTATGGATTAAACACTATCTCCCCATCACTGCTTCCTCCAGCTCCTGACACCCCCCTTTCTACTCCGCATTTCTTTGAGTTTGCCTGTCCTATATGAAAGGCGTAATAGTGGGATCATAGAAATGTAGCTTATGTGTATTTTAGTTCATGCGTATTTGTGTGTATGTGGATATGTACATGCCACTAGAGGCCAGGAGAGGTTTGAGATCCTCTGGAGCTGGAGTTACAGAGTTCTGAGCCGCCTGACCTGGAAGCTTGGAACTCAACTTTGATCTTCTGCAAGAGCAGCAAATATTCTTAAGCATTGAGCCATCTCTCTAGCTTATTTCATATAGCATGCCTTCAAGGTTCATCTGTGTTGGTAGATGCATCTGCATTTCCTTTCTTTATAAGGTTGATTAATAGTACATTATTTATATGGTACATCTGTTTATTCAACTCATGTATACTTGAGTTGCTTCACTGTTTGGCTGTTGTGAATGCTGCAGTGAGCATTAGTGGACAGATGTCTCTTTGAGACTCTGGTTTTGGTATATGTATGTATGTATGTATGTATGTATGTATGTATGTATGTATCTGTGTATCTATGTATCTATGTATCTATGTATCTATGTATGTATGTATCCATAACTAAGATTGCTGGATCATATTGTAATTCTACTTTAAAATACATTTTTTATGATTCATTTATTTTTGGTTTATGTACATTGGTGTTTTGCCGAGATGAATGTTTCTGTGAAACTTTTGGATCCCCTGGAGCTGGAGTTACAGACAGCTGTGAACTTCCATGTGGGTGCTGGGAATTGAACACTGGGTACTCTGGAAGAGCAGCCAGTGCTCTTAACTGCTGAGCTACCTTTCCAGGCCATTTAAATACATTTTTATTTTAAACCACTGTGCTGTTTTCTCTAGTATCACATTCCCACCCTCAGTGTGCAAATTTCCATTTTTCCCATGCCCTTGCTTGCCTATATGATATATGGCGACTATTGGTAGGTGTGAGTTGGTATGTCATATTGGTTTTGAATTGTTGAGAAAATGAAAACCAGTACCATTTCCAGCCTTATGCATGGCCTTTTAGAAAGCACTTGATCCACTATGTATGCACATACAGTATATTTAATCTGTCTATATATGTTTAAACTTTCCTTTTTTGGCATTTTCTATATACTTTCTGTGTTGGCTATCAAACCATCACATGTAATGCATTTAAAATGCATTGCATATATAGATCTTTATATAACCCCTGTTCATGAATATTTCGGCAGGCTGGCTTTTTTCCCCCACAGTTAAAATGTATAAATGTGTTAGGACCAATTGCTAAAAAGGATTCTGGAGTTTGCATTTAGGATGGGAAGCCTGCAGTGGCTGTGCTCTCAGGAAGCAAGCAGGCTCCTTGCTCACATTCCAGCAATCTGGCTCACTGGTCTCACGGAAGTATTTTTCTGAAGACATTTTTGACAGTGCATGAGCTGAGCTAGCTGGCGTTGAATGGGCACAGAGCCTGTGTATTCCTCGGTTGTCAGCTCTTGTGCTATCTGGTCCATTTCTTGTTTTCGCCTTACTGTGTATTGATGTATTGGTTTCATCTAACCTATTTTAAATGTAAGTGATATTTTCTCATTATCTTCTTTCTGCTCTTTTGTCCTTTATTTCATTTCCCAGTTCATTCGCTGAAGAATTTTTGAGCCATGATATTCCTTTTCATTTTAAATGATTATTGGATTCAGATCAGAGAGTGAGAGTCATCCCGTGAGAGATGGCAGTTGTGGGGAGACGTGGAGTTGTATGTGACGCATGACTGGGGCTTGCCCACAGTGTCCTCCTGCCCCCTTAATATTATATGAAGACATGTTTTCTCCTTTTCTTTGAGATTCTGGGGTTTGAACCTCGGCCCTTTCACACTGCAGAAGCATTCTACTACTAAACTGTGTTTCTGCCCACTTCTACCTTGTATTTCTGGGCACAGGGTCTTACTGGCTTTGGCCTCAGCATAGCTCAGTTGGGGGCTTCTAGCTTGCAACCTTGCCTCTGTCTCCCAAGTAGCTGGGATCACAGGCTTCTTCCATCAAGACTGGATTTATTTATCTTGTCTACTCAGTTGTCTGAGTCTTTAGTCTTTTGAAAAGCTGGAGACCTATAGACTAAAATTTCCAGCAAAGGAAGATTTTACTAAGATAGTATTGTAGTAAAGCAACATAACTGTATCAGCCTCTCATCACATAGCGCCCACCTGCTTGGTATGAAATCTTGGAACTTCTACTTGATATGAAATTACCAGGCTTGAGTAAACTGTGCGGTTAGAAATGCTGGAGGGTGAGAGGAGCAGGGTGGGGAAAAGATTGTGTGTAGGAGAGGCTTGGTCTTCTCTGAGCAAGGAACAAGATGTTAGAGTTTCAAGATGATGTAATTAAAATGACAACAGTGAGCTAACCATATTCAGGGTTTTGAACATAATTCCTCATTATTTTATTAGTTACTTTTCTTGTCATTTTGACAAACTATCTTAGAGAAGCAGCTTAAGGGAGAAGACGGTTATTTTGACTTAGTTTCAGGGATTTCTGTGGCAGGAAGGCATAGTGAGTGGCAGCGTGAGGGTGGAACAGCTGTTTGCCTTTGGGCTGAACAGGAAGCTGAGAGTCCGTTTCCTTGGAAGCAGGATGCCCACCCCTGAGCCGCCTCTGTCACCATGCCTCCCCTCCCAAAGGTTCCACAGCTTCTCAAAGGAGCACCAGCAGCTGGAGACCCAAGTATTGAAGCACATGATTCAGTGGGGACATTTCATGTTTAAACCGCAATGACTCTCTTACATTCAGTTATTGAGTTTTATGAACTTCAGTGAGAGGTTTGAGCTTCCACTTACCAGCCTTGTGATCTACTCATTTAAAGTGTCCAGTGCTGTGGATATCACTCTGTATCAATAAAGCGCTGATTGGCCGGTAGCCAGACAGGAAGTATAGGCGGGACTAACAGAGAGGAGAATTGAGGGAACAGGAAGGTAGAGGAGAGACTGGCTGGAGCCGCGGCCAGGAGAAGGAAGATGTAAGGTACCGGTAACCCACGAGCCACGTGGCAAAGTAGAGATTATTAGAAATGGGCTAAATATAAGAGTAAGAGCTAGACAATGATAGGCCTGAGCTAATGGCCAAGCAGTTTAAATAATGTAAGCGTCTGTGTGTTTATTTTATAAGTGGGCTCGGAGACTGGCGGGACTTGGGAGCTGGAGACTGGCGGGTGGCAGAGATTTGTCCTGACTGTGAGCCCGGCAGGAAAACTCTAGCTACAGTCCAGTAGGATAGTTCTCCGAGTCTATTCACAATATTGTCAAGCTGTCACTGTATGTCAGGTTTAAACTATTTTAATTACTCCTAAAAGCAAGTCTGTGGCCTTCAGCAGTAACCTCCATTGCCACCCTCAACTCCCCCCCTAAGGAAACCATTCAATACTTTCTGTCTTTATAAATGCCTTGTGTTGGACATTTCATATGAAGTTGTGTGCCATACTGTGCTACCTTTGTCTTGGTCTCCTTCAGTTAACTCAGCGTGGCAGCCCTTGGCCAGTGTTGCAGTAAGAGCCAGTGGGAACTTCATTTCTGTGAATGGTGATGCAGTTCTGTGCTAAGGACAAGCTGCATTGTGTTCACCAGCAGTGGACACTTGGGCTCTTACCGTCCTTGTGCTGTTAATGGTGCTTCTGTGAAGACCGGTGTACAATGTTTTGGACAGAGATCTTTTTCATTTCTGTTGGATGCATACAGGCGGGATTGGAAGTGTCGGTCAAACGGTAACTGTTTAAAATTTTTCAGATCTCGCAGTGTTTCCCCAAATCACTGCATGGTTCACATTCCGAACAGAACTGTGTGAGGAAGACTCCTCAGGTCCCATTTTAAGGTCCGTGTCCTTGCCGTCGTAGTAGTATCTTTTTGTGGTTTCATATGGTTTCCCCCGTGACTAATGGTGTGGAGTATCTTTTAAGGCCTAGTAATTTCAGTAACTCTTATAAGTTTACTATAGCAGATTCCAATGGAAGCATTAGCCGGATATTAACATCTATTAATGGGGAGAGATCAAGGGGATTCAGAGCATATTTCATTAACTCTGACATACACATGTTTTTGCACTTAACAGCACCATCATATCTCATAAGAAATGTATTATAGCTTTAGAAAAGACATTTTGCAAAGGATAATACATTTTGGCAGTTAAGAAATCTATTGCTTTGGGTTCTCTAGTCCCTATAGCAACTAGAAAAATAAGACACTAAAATACTGTCAAATTAAGACAAACTAATTCTGCCTCATATTACCAGATTGAGATTTTAAATAATTTATGCTGTAGCATTTCTTTAACTATATAAACGTTTATGTTTGGAATGGCCAGTAGCTCCTGCTCTACTCAACCATGTTGGGGCCAGTCTTGAAGAATTTGATATAATGTTTATCCTCATTCTAAACAAAAAGAAAAAAGAAAAAGAAAAAGAGCCAAAAGCATCTGCAAACTCCATATTTCCTTACAAAGAGAAACGTATTAAATTATTGAGTATTAAGAATTCTTGTTTATGATTTTATATTGACTTTAGTTCGCTGCATCTATGGCCTGGAGAAGTGTTGGGATATGAAGCCACATTGCCATTTATCATCCTTAGGTTCTCTCTCATCTGGGGAGACAGATGATGAGGAAAAGCAGCAAGGCTATTGATTTCCGTGTACTTTGATTTTCTGCAGACCTGGCTATCACCAGAATGTAAGAGCTATATGGTAATTTCATTGATGTTAATATGCAACTTAAAATTTTAAAATCGCTGCCTGAATCAGGGTAGACAAAGTCTGTGCTTCCAGGAGTGCCAGCTACTTAATAGTGTTTTCCTGTTCCTTCAAATTCACATATTGACGGCATCTAGTGAAATATTAACAGTAAAGGTCTCTGTGGAGGCCGGCAAGCCTATGGACAAGCGATAGAGTAGAATATGTTCTGCATCAGATAATTAATAGATTACTCTTTCTCTAGCCCCAGTTCCGTATCTATAACTGCTGTTATTGTTGTGAATTCTGGTCTCTGGAGGTCTAATGTCTTCTGTGTGACGGATCTCCCGCTTTTCATGAGATAGTTTATTTACCTCTAGCTTTTCACCTTCCTTAGCTTTTCCTCCCTCACCACCCTTCAAATGAAAACAGTTTGTCTTTTGCTGCACCATCTCCTGGATGTAATCTTTTTTTTTTTCTCAAGATCCTTCCAAGAAGGGTGGTTTGAAGCATAGTGTTTGAAATGGCAGTGGAGTAATAGAACTCCAAATAGGGCAGCAGACCTTGAACTTTGCTATTTGTGTGTCTGCAAGCTTTATTAAACTTACTTCTTTGTAATCCTTTATTGTTACTGCTTGTTTTTCATTGGTTTCAATTCTCACGATGAGTTCCTGCATATGTTTTTGATTCATATTAATAATAGCAGGTGTTAGTAATTTAAGTAAAGGCGCCACGTATGCTAATCACTTCCTTTCCTTACCATGCAGTGTGAAGTGTCCTGCCACCTGTTCTCCCTTTATATGAGCGGGAAACACAAATCTTGTTGCTGTGGTCTCTTTCCTTGGTGTCTCACAGTGTGCCTTTTATATGGTAGCTACATAATTCACGATTTTGAATGAATACAAAGTAACTCTAATAGTTCCTTCACGTGGCTGTTTCCTTCCAGTCTGGATTGAAGATTAGAGAGTTGAGAATTTTATGCTTTTTTCCTTTGGTTGAGTTTTCAAGTATGGTTATTGATAAAAAGTGGCTGGAGTGTCCTGTCTGTATGAACTAGGTAATTTTGAAAATGTGTGTGGCTTCAGGTGGTATGTAAAGAGGTGAGTGTGAAAGGCCTTTGGATCCAGCTGTGGAATGCTTATGCTCTGTGCTTGGAGGGCTACAGTAAAGAATTGGAACAGTTCCTCCCATCATGGTGGGAAATGCAATTAAGTTTTGAATTAACATGCCGGGGGAAGTCTCTTTGGGATCAGAATTTGACAGCCCAAAACAACTTCTCTTAAGAGGAAATTCTAAAATTAAAATAAAAATTACAAACGTACCTTTCATATTTTATGTTACTTGAAAACTTGTGAATATTCTCTCACCCAGCTATATTCTGCAAGGGGGCATGACATTGTTTTCCAAATATGATTCATTACTTATAGTTTAGATTTTTTTCTGTTCTAAATCCAAGATGGATCCTTTATTTTCTTTGACATGGGTAAAAATTAAATGGCAGAAAGCAATCTGAGCGAAGAGTCTTTTCAAACGGCATAGTTAAGTCCTATACTTAACCATTGCCTTATCCTTATTGAATTCATGGCTTTTTTAAAAAAATTACTTCCCTTATTTCTCATTTGTTCAAGACATTCAACTTATATTATATGAAAAAGAGTATTGCAAAGTAAAAGAGGAAAAAATAAAAAATGAACAACACATTCTTCACCCCTATATGCACAGGAAGGTACTCTTCATGCTACCAAAGAGAAATGTAAACAGCAACCCAGCCACAAACCCTTGGGCTTACAGTGGTGACCAGCCTACAAGACATGCTGGTGCAATGGTGGCACAAAGCTCATGGACGTCACCAACCAATGTCTGATTTGAACCCATACTGGACACTGCTTCAACTTTTTATTCTGCATATATTGAATTGCATAATACTTAATTCAACAAGCAAGGAGACGGAGGGAAAGGAAGGGAGAGAATAGGATCATGCACGTTGCAAAGACTTTTGTTATCTCCTATATCCAGCAGTCCTTAGTATCTGTTTTGTAATACATCTCCACATACCTAGTGAATATATCTTTGAGTCTTAGTTTAAACCAAGGGCAGTTGAAACAGTATGTTGTAGCCATGGAGATGTGACTAGAAGCAATAGTAACTTTAGGATTTATGCTTTTATTAGGAAAGGGTTTTTTTTTTTTTCCGTTTTCTCTCTTTGCTTCTTCCCACTCATTGCAAAGCTCATATAAAGATGGAGTCAGCTTACATCCGAAAGGTAAGCCACATTATGAAGAAGGCAGAACAAAAGTAATGTCCAGGTCTCTTTCTAAATATCTTCCAAAATCTGTTCCTTATATATTAGTAATGAGGACTGCAAAAGTTAATTCATGTGATTGCTTTCATGCGGAAGGAAATATCATCTGAATTTAGTTTATAATCAGACCATCACCTGCTGATTAGTAGGAAGAAACAACAAATTGTTTAAAAAATAAAATTTACCAGCAGAGCCTTAATAAAGCCGTCATTTGAATAGTCAATTACTGTGATGTTGCAGGAAAATGTTTCTTTACATGCTGTCCCCCTTCTTCGCTGCTTTCTGTCACTGGTGTGGGGGAGAGAAGGTGGGTTTGAAGGAAGTCAAGAGTAGTGGCTCACCTGAGCCCCCTTTAGGAAGGATAGCCTGCCCCAACAGGCGATGTGCACTGCTTCCTTTGGCCTGAGGGTGGCGAAGGCCTCTGGTGCTCTGGCACGAGCTTGCTTAGAGCCTGCCTGCCTTGGCTCCCTCTAAATAAGGTCTTGAGGTCTTGCCTCCGTCTCAGTTGCACGGTGTAGTCTTGATGTCATTGTCCCTTCTCCTGCCATGCTGGACCACGGACCAGCTCAGGGTCTGTCACTGTCATAGTCTCTAAAGTGGGAATTCCGTCGGGTGGGAAACTGGACCGCAGAGGCTCTGGCGCTAAACATGTCGTTTACTTTCTTTGTACCCAGTTTGGTAAAGGGCTCAGTTTGGGAATGAGGGCAGGGAATATGGAGGCAAAGATGTTCATGAAATTTTGAGAATAAAAGTAATTTTCTACAACTAGAGTGAGATTTATGTGCATGGATGATGAGATAGGAAGGTGGGTAGATGCAAATGAGTTTCAAGAGGATGATTTTCTTCAATTTTAATCATGGGAGAAATGTGACTGAGTTTTTCTAAATAAATTACATAATTTTTATTCAGTTTTATGCACAATGTAAAAAAATGGGAAACTACAGACAAGTTTGATGAATAAAATTACATTACTCAGATAAAATACCATTATGCTATATCCTCTTATGAGTTTCTTATTGCATGATACATATATTTATAAATAATTTTAAATTTTTATGTTTACGGCTTTTCCTCAATGAGTTCTTATAATTTTACTGTTTATTGATTGAAAGTAATACTATATCCTTAGCATTTAAAGTAGTGCCTGAGACACAATATGTATTGAATAAGTGTATCATTTGGAGTCCTGGAACATTACTGGGAAATGGGTGATAATCTATACCACCAAGGATTCTTCTTTAAAAAGAAAAAAAAAAAAGAATTATTTTATGTGTATGAGTGTTTGTGTGTGTGCATGTGTGTGTGTGTGTGTGTGTGTGTGTATGTGTACCACATAATGTGCCTGGCCTGAGGCCAGAAGACAACATCTGAACCCTTGGAATTGTGCGGTGCGGCTACCCACTAACCCCACAGTTCCCCAGAGTTTTCTTGAGTAAGAGTAGTAGGAAATATTAGATAGAAGGATTTAGAGTATGGAGATAAACAGATAGAAAATACAGGATAGCCTTGAGAGGTCCTGGAACCTATTCCAACAGGACCTGACTGTCTCTGCCCCAGGGTATTTATAGAAATGCCAAGGGCTGGAACAAAAGACTTCTCCCCAGCACAGCCAAGTGCAAACCATCTCAGACATCTGCACTCAGGCCCTGGTCTAATCATCCTCTCTATGCAGACCTGCTGGGTAAAGCCACTAGGAAACCTGAAAATGGGTTCCCACAGAATTGGAGTTACAGACAGATGTGAGTCACCCTTTGGGTACTGGGAACTGAACCAAGTATTCTGAAAATGTAACCATTGATCCATCTCTCTACCCCCAACCTCCCACCCCACCCCAGGACTCTTTATTAGCTGCTGCACTTTGTTAATATTGGAAGTTTTTATTATCAAATATATTTCACAACTTCATAAAAAGTCTTTGATTTTTATTCATTATGAATATTTCCCTATTGTGTAGCTGTTTTACCTACTCTTTTAACATTCGTGTATTTTGGCCAATTTTAAAACAAAAGTCTGCCTGAAAGTAAAGTTCTTATATATAAGAAACTTAACTAAAGAAGATGCTTATGGTAGCCCAGAGTCATATGGTAGCCTAACAGTCATTCAGAAACCCAGATTCCTGCCATCTTACTGCTCCCTCATTGCCCGGGGAATCCACACTGTAGAACAAGGACTTAGGAATAGGTCTTCGAATATACAAGGGCAAGAATTAGAAGCCCCATGGCCACATTCGCTTTGTTTGGGTGTGACATGGGCTTTGGTGGCAAATGTGGTGATCTGATTTCCTTTTAGCATCAGGGGAGCATGAGGGATGCAGCTACCAGATCACAGATGTGTTCCCACCTTTATATTTTGCATTGCTAGGACCAAATTCAAGACCTTGAGCTTGCAAGGGAAGCATTCTGTTCATGGGCTGCCCTTGGACATTTCCCAGCTACTGCCTCAATAGAATGGGGAGAGAACCTCTTCCAGTGGGAAGCCAGACACAAACTGCCACCATACTCTTCATTTTTCTCCTACAAGATTTGCTTCCTCCCACAATTCATGTACCTACTCTGTTTTCTTATATTTTGTGGCATGTTTCTTCTTTCCCTCTGGCCAGTGAATTACTACCTGTTGAGTTGCTGCTGTGTGATAAGTACAGCAGTATGCAGTGGGATATCATGATGGTGAAAAGCATGGGTTCTCTTTATTTGGGGAGTATAGTGAGTTAGGTAAAGAGGACATTAAATCACCGGAGTGACCCTGGGTGTAGGGCACTCTAGGAAACTATTTTCATAAGATAGTCATAGAATATTGTTGTCTTTCCTGTTGTGCTGTTCCTGGTACTAATGGTACCACAGCAATAATGGGTCAGAATGCTAGAACTGCATTGTGACATCAGATTGTACTAGTAATTACTGTATTCCACAGCCTGCATCTTCTGATTAAAAGAGAAAGCCAAAGAGGTAAGAACTACTTTGTGTTAAATATTTATTCTTAATTGTACACATCTTTACAACTCTGTGGTTGGTATTGTTTTGTCCAGGATCTTGCTCTGTAACCCAGGTTGTCCTTAAAGTCCTAACTGTCCTGCCTCTGATGGAATTACAAGTGCGTGCCCCCAGGCCCACTTTCTTGATACTCTATGTAACTGGATCAGAAGCACACCCAAAGTGTCTCTGCTGTGTCCCAAAGCATAATGGTTTTCCTCAGAAAAGCAGACGTGTAACTTAATTGTGAAATGGACTCACCACACTTTTGTTGGAACCATTTTAACTTGCAAGGGCAACAAGTTATAGTAGTCTGGCTTGGGGAACTGAACTTAGTCCTTAAGTACAGTGAAATCAATAAACAGTACAGTGAGTGATAACATTTAAGTTTTCAAGATGGAAAAATACTTGTCTCTGGCATTGGAATCTAAGGCTTCTCTACAACAACACCTTTTCTGATGAAATTATAAAATTATAAATTATAAATTATAAAAGAGGATTTAAAATTTTAATAATGATATACGTCAGCATTCAATTCTGTGTAAATCAGTAAGCCAGTTTCTAGAATACACATGCATAAAACATCCGCCTCAAAGATTGCAATGGATTTTAATATGCAAAAATATGAAGAGCTCATAGAGATGGTTTCAGATTCTGTGTTCTAACCAACTTTAAGAAGTTGTCAGAGAAGATATGATCTAAATACATTGTATTTGTATAAGAAATTACCAATGGATAAATAAAAATAGAAACTACCCATTAAAATTTTGATACAGAATCAAAGACAATCCCTTTCTAACTACATAATCTTGTGAAAGTGAGTTTTCTTTGTACATTCTTCAACCAAATTATTTAAATGCACAAATAATTATGATAATCCAGATATCTTTTATTAAGCTATTTGCCAATGGGTAAAACCATGGTACTTGTCTCACTCCTTGATGGAGCTATACTTACTTTATAGACTACATTAGTTTTTAATAGCAAGTTTGGAAACTAAGTTAGACTTATCCTTGGTGACACACTAGTGTAGTTGGAAGTTTTCCTGTGTCCCAGTCTGCCAGCAGGGATAAATCTCTCCCACTTGCATCCCCCAAGTTAACACACAGAGGCTTATATTAATTACAACTGCTCGGCCATTAGCTGATCCATTACTGACTAGCTCTTACACTTAAATTAACCCATAATTCTTATCTATGGTTAGCCAGGTGGCTTGGTACTTTTTCTCACTTTTGCCTTGTCATCTTGCTTCCTCTGTGTCTGGCTGGTGACTCCTGACTCTGCCTTCCTCTTCCCAGAATTCTCCTCATCTGCTTGCCCTATCTGTACTTCCTGCCTAGCTATTGGCCAAACAATGTTTTATTAAACCAGTATACAAAAGCAATATCCCACACCATTTCCCCTTTTCTGTCTAATCAAAAAGGAAGGTTTTAACTTTAACGTAGTAAAATTACATATAATGGAACAATTATCAAGTAAGAATTACAGTTACAATATCTAGTCTATTTGTATTTGGCAAAATTAAAGAAAATATTCTATCCTATATTTGTGAGTCTAAAGTTTCATATCTAATTTATCTTTTATCATAACCAAGGAAAATTATACTTATAACTATCTAGTCTTCAACTACATCAAAGACCCCAGAAGGATATATTATTACCTAAGTAAACAGGAAATGCACTGTAAGCAACTTCAAAAATCTAGAATGATAGAGACAGCTAGCTGCCTAGACAGTCATCCAAAGTTCCTCTGCAACATTGGGGCATCCATCTTCAGCCTATAGGGTTAGAGTCTCTCAGTTGCTTCTCTGTGTCCTGTAGAATGTCTGGCAGTTTCCTTTGTGAAGCAGGAACCTGAAAGACCATCTTGCCTTGCAACGTTCAGTGGTCACCTTTCCATGGGTCCTGCATGTCTAGTCGATACAACATTTTGTCAAGCAGTCCAGGCAAGAACAGTCTTTTGCCCAAATGGCTATTTTTGCCAAGAAGATAAACTCCATCTGGAGTGTCTTTGATGCCCATCTTTCTCTTTGAAGTAAATCGGTGCTGCCAGGAGCAGACGTGTCTCACTGTCCAGAAAGTCTAAGTTTTTTTTAAACATTTTAAATGCCATATTCTGTAAGTCTTTGAAGTGTTTGATGATTACTTACCTAACTGAATTATATCTATGTATATTTAGAAAACTTAACTAACATGACTATAAGTTTGACTATCATAGAAGACTAATTATTAATCTGCATTTCTTAATTATCCATTACAATTTAAATGAGTTACATAAACTTAATACCTTAAATGAGAGTAGAAATATATATACAATATAACAAAATTAACTTTAAATTTGTATCAATAAACTAAAACCTATAGCAATTAAAACATTTTAAATAAGTTGTTACTCTTTATCCTATCATATCTACATCCCCTTTTCTTCTTTAGAAAGAGATTGCATTTATAATCAATCTGCTTTAAATAAAAATACAATATTTGGGAATTTGGGCTTAGCTTTTCATACTACTTCTTGTTGATAGGGGGTGCTGATAATCTTATGGGGATCCTGAAAAATTAAGAATTATGGTCAAGTCCTGACTGGAGTAGTCTGTGAGGCTGCATTGTCTCAGCCAGTTGCCTTGAAGCTGTTTTGGATGTTGGATCATCTGGGCCATGGATGTCATTGGTGACTTTTCAGGGGGTCTTGGTTGATCCATCCATGTTAGCCTGGAAGCAAGCCACAGGCTCTCCTCTTCTGAGGAAACAAAAAAGCAGAACCTCTTTTCCAAAGCAACGTATCCTTAGACACAAATTTTGAAATCAAGATATCTTTAAAATATATATAACTTAGTAGCCTTTACAATCAAATTTCTTTCTGCAGTTAAAAATTCCAAAGACAGTATAATCCAAACTCTCTGTGTAATATCCATCTTTACGTGGCTTATTTTTTATATTATCTTTACTGTCTCTTTAAAGACTTTATGTTTTAAAACCATTTCTTTATATAACTGTCTATATTCATATTCTTCTCTCTTCCAAACCTATGTACATTTTTATATACACTGTAAACTGTTTAAGGTTTATCTCATCTGAATCTGTCTTATTGTGAATCTATTGCTTTAAACTTCAGCATGACTAGGACTGAAATTGCAGCTTTGGCTGCTGGCTCCGCCCACCTCAGCTTTCCAACATGGTGGAACTATGTTTACCGCCAGCTCTGGGGGAACCATGCTTATTGCTGACTCGGTGAAGCAGTGGGTCTATGCTTCCATCCAGCAGCATGTAGCCCTAAAACCTCTTCTTCTCCTTCTCCTTCTCCTTCTTCTCCTTCTCTTCCTCCTCCTCCTCCTTCTCCTTCTCCTTCTTTTGTACTACCAAAAGCTAAATCCACCACACACTGTATACCATGGTAGGAATCTGCCATGCTGCACTCAAGCCCATACATACGCCATGAGTCCGCCATACTACAGCTCAGGTCTGTACGCCATGGTGTCTCTGTACCTTGGTGTCTCTATATCTCAACCCACATGAAACATGAAGTAGAAAGCTGGTTTTGGCTCCATTATTGTGTGTTTAGTAGCCCGTTTTAATCTTTTAGGCCTTATGGAAATTCGAGCCCCATGTTGGTACGCCAAATGTAGTTGCAAGATTTCCTGTGTCCCAGCCTGCTGGCTGTCAGGACAGATCTCTCCCACTTGCATCTCCCAAGTAAACACACAGAGTCTTATATTAATTGTAACTGTGCAGCCATTAGCTCAGGCTTATTACTGACTAGCTCTTACACTTAAATTAACCCATAATTCTTATTTATGTTTAGCCAGGTGGCTTGGTACCTTTTCTCAGTTCTGCCTTGTCATCTTGCTTCCTCTGTGTCTGGCTGGTGACTCCTGACTCTGCCTTCCTCTTCCCAGAATTCTCCTCATCTGCTTGCCCCACCTGTACTTTCTGCCTCGCTATTGGCCAATCAGCATTTTATTAAACCAGTGTACAAAAGCAATATCCTACAGCACACTAGAGTGATCCTCCTTTGTCCCTTCAGTCCTAATGGTGATGAATTAACTCTGATTAGATTCGAAAGCATGGCAAGCACAGACAGGAAGATCAGGAGTTCAAGGTTAGCCTTGATTCTATAGGGAGTGTGAGGCCAGTCTCCACTGGAGGTGATCCATCTTAGCATCTACCCACTTCCCAAAGCTTAAGCAGTGCAAATAAATGAATCTTTTCATTCTTACAATTTCTCAGGACTGGCTTTGGCCCCATCCTTTTATGCTGGTTCCTGCCATCATTTTATCATGCAAACTGGTTTTAGTGGGTTAAATTTTGCATCATTCTTTTTGTACCTTGATATTTTGAGCTTACCTTAATGTCAAGGCAATGTAGGAACCTGATTTTCACCTGTATCTTGGAGAGGGAGGTATTCCTGTATCCAAAGAGATTATTTTTCTGAGTTGCATGTAGTCATTTGTGAGATGTTTGTCTGTTTGATATAAGACCTGAAAACATAAGGAGTTTCAATCCTAGTAGTATACACTGGTGGACAGCTCAAAATACATAATTCCATCTTTGGAAGTTGGTGGTTAGGTGATTGACAACTGAACTAAGTACAGTGCATAGTATTCGATGCTCGCTAAGAAAGCATAAACACAGATTCAGATAGAGACCTGGATATTGTTTGACTCTCCATGACAGTGACTCAGTAGAATAGAATTGGCTATTTTTATTGCTGTGAAAAAAGAAACACGGATTAAAAATCACTGTAGACACTTACAGGAATATGGCTGTAGCATCTAGTCCTCCATTCTTCTTCACCATCATTTTGAGGGTCACTGGAATTGTGGTATTATCTGGCCTGACAGTTCATTGGCTGAATTGTGTGGTGTGTTTGACAGAGATGCCAGGAATGAGCAGAATGGTGCATACAGTTCTGCTGAATTTTATCCTGTCTTTCTGGTGTTCCCTAGCAAGCATATTCACTTTTCTTTTAACCATACACTGCTCATTCACTGTTCTGGAGGCCGGAGCTCCAAGATTAAGGTGTCAGTAGGATCATTTTTTCCTTCTTCTTTTGACATACAGTATACATACATATTTTAGATAGATGTGAAGATGTATGCCTACAGTGTATAGTGTTATGCTTAGTATATGTGTGTATGTGTGGTAAATCAATCTAACTAACATAGCCATCACTGTTTAT
>CABHPH010156151.1:43919-59099 GCA_902168325.1 Peromyscus nudipes
GAATAAATACCTTAGCTTTGTGACTAGTGCTGTAGTGAGCATGATGATTTTACTTCCTGTATATTCATTTTTCTTGGTTGTAGTAATGTGCTAGTTGTCTTAGACATAAATGCCTTGATGAATAATTTTATATTAATTGAAGAAAGTGGATTCATTTGAAGTCTTAAGTTTTTGTGTTTACAGTCATTATCAAATTATTCTTCCATCCTAGAATATCAGGCACATTGTAAATATAATTTAAATATATTTGGAGCTCTTAGAGAAAAATAAAAAACATAATAGATTATTGCTACTGTCGATGAATTACAATTGATAACAAAAATCACCCAGGCCAGAAACCCTCTTTATGTAGTAGAGAAATTACATTCATTACTGAATAATCATTAAAGTGATAGTCACTGTGTATATTATAGAGTCTTCTGAGAGATTGTATAGCCAAGCTGAGAATGTGTGTCTGAGTTGAGCGGTGATGGCATCCTCAGGGAGGAGAACTGGGCAGCCCTCCGCTCACATACAGTCCCTCCTAACTAAGTGCAGTGACCCTCTGTGTTAGCTCACCAGCCTCTATCTAGAGGGGAAGTAACATTTGTCTTTGGGACAAAATGAAGTTAGGCAACTGCCTTCCCATTGAAACTGTGGGGTTGGGAGCACCATCTCCTCAAAAGTTCACATTTTATAAGGGAGTGGGAGAAAGGGAGGAGAGGGAGTGTGTGTGTGTGTGTGTGTGTGTGTGTGTGTGTTTCAAAGTGAGAAAAGTTCTTCTAATTGTAATTTTTTTTAAATAAGTTCCCTATGGGAAAGGAAGCAGGGCAATCTTTTCTCCTTGCATTTAGGAGGAGAAGCGACAGCCCCTGATGCTTCATTTAGCTCTGCCTTTGCATCCCCCTATGTTTTCCTTTATCTTAATGAACAAAAGTCTCCATCTCCATCGCTTCATCACCTCAGCACTATGAAACAGAGCTTCGCTAAGAACATGTGCTAGAACAGCAACAGAACAGCCCCAGGACACAGAGGGAAAGCCTTGCAGTAGGAAGCCCCACGAACATGGCAGCCCATCAACGGGAACACAGAGTACACTTGTGGCTGACTTGTATTCCACTTTAACTTAAACATTAGTTTACGTTTATTCAAGGTAAATAAAGTTGTTAAATTTTCTATAAACAGAAATTCCGTAGTAGTGCCTGGCATGCACTACAATGACCTGACAAGATCCCCATGCTAACAGCTGATCAGCTGCTGCTGATGGTGGCCCACAACCTGCAGCAGGGAAATAAGTGTTGGAAATGAGATCCTAAACAGAGAATTGGACAAATGACTTTCCAGTGCTGGGGCAGGTGTGTCCCTCGGCATGAAGCCCTTGGTTCCATTGCCAGAACAGTACCAGGGTTCCATCCCAGAAGCATAGAGTTAGGTGGTCCATGCAATAAACTCAGCACTCCACAGGAGGAGGCAGGAGGATCACAACTTTAAGGTCATCCTTAGCTACAAGTGAGTTGAAGACCCAGCCTTAAAAAACACCAAAAATAAACAACACAAACAAATTGTTTTCTGAAGTCAGGAGTGCTTTCTGCTTTGATTTTAGATTTTTTTTTCCAGGATTAAAATTTTAACATTTCTGATAATTGCCCTTTAACAAGGTCAGGGGCAAACACATACAAGGTTGCCATTTTTCTAGTGATAAAGCCCATAATTATGTTCAAGGAATTTGAACTAAGTAGTTATTTGACCTGGGACTTCCTGTGTTTAGGTTTTCCTATTCATTGCCCTTCCTCACACTAGCCTTCCTCAGTGCACTCTGTGTTCCCGTTGATGGGCTGCCATGTTCGTGGGGCTTCCTACTGCAAGGCTTTCCCTCTGTGTCCTGGGGCTGTTCTGTTGCTGTTCTAGCATCTGTTCTGCAGTTATTTTCCGCTAAGCTCCACTTCACACCCCTGCTGGGCCTAGCATTGGCTCTCGGAGATGCCGTGTCCTGCCAGTCATTTCCTCCTCAAGGAGGCCGGGGAAGGGGGAGGGTTCCCCTCAATGCACCCACATTTAGCTTCACAGGCCCATCATGACCAACCATGTCTTCACATATCCTCTGTCTTCGGGGAGTCACTGCCCCTCCTCCTCTCTTCTCAAGTCTCACATTACCATGACCAGTCACCTTGAGCTTCTGGGCCTTGTGACCAAAATGCTTCCACACTGGAAACTCCTCTGATGGACATGTTCTTCGTGAGCATTTCATGTTCTCCTTGAAGCTGCACTTGATAGAGTCTGGGTGACTGTTTTTTCTTATCTAATTCAGGATTTGAGTGAAAAGTAATAGCCTCCTGGTGGAGTACTTCCAGGGGAAGTGGGCTTTTCCTTCTGTCACTTTACAGGGTTTTGTTGTTTGATTTTTATATTGCTTCCTGCTGGCCTCTCAAACGCAATGGTTCTGACTGAAGTTTGCAGAGAACAACCTTTAAACTATTTCCTTGGTGATGTAAGGAAACAGAGTATCACTACTTGGAATGCTGAACCGTGCAACAGCAAGGATTTATAATTTTTGTTCTAGGTTTCTCTCAGTGTGGAAGTAAGGATTGAAAACTAATTACATACATTGCTGAGTTTTAAAAGATTTTTTTTTCAGGGTTTCTGCCTGGAGATATCTCTTGTCCAGAGATTTCATCACCAGTACAAAGAGTAGATACCCAGTTAATAAGATGGCTGCTTCTACTTCAACCCTACACAGATGTCAATAGGAGCAGTATGCTGAATGCTCCTTACAAAATAAGCCAAGCACCCCATGTCACCAATTATTTTAAGAGATTAAAATGTGAATTAGAATTTAAAGATAATCTTAACATCAAAAAAAGTTTCCCTCCACTGTAAGGTTTGAAAGTTCCAGCCGGGTGATGGTGGCACATGTCTATAATCCCAGCACTTGGGAGTCAGAGGCAGGTGGATCTCCAAGTTGATGCAAGCCTGGTCTATCAAGTGAGTTCCAGGATAGCCAAGGCTACACAGAGAAACCCTATCTTGAAAACACCAAAAAAAAAAAAAAAAAAAAAAAGCAAAAGTTCTAATCTGTGCATACATAGTCAACTGAGAACAGTCTCATTCAATCCCCTGGTTTTCTTCTTTGCAGGGATGTCAAACCTCACTGGCTTCTCTCACTTGAAGCTTTCTCTGGCCTTCAAATTGTCTTACTAACAGCACAGACTAGGGGGGCATTCGTCAAAGCTCTCTGTGCCTGTGAGGTCACCCTGTGTCCCGATCCTAGATTTTGGCATGTTCTACCATAGCATGATACACTGCTCCCTGTACTTGTATTCTAGAAATGCAGAAGTCTTTAGAGACTGCCTACCCTGTGCTACTCAGGGGACCCACCCCTGGTTTAGAGAAATGTGTGGGCCATAATGCCTGCAATTGTGCCTTCACAGAGCCAAGTCACTGTTGTTGATAATAAATGATGGGTTGTTTATCTTGGAATTGTTTTTTATGGGCAGATGCCATGAAAGATTCAAAGGCTGTCTGTAAGAAAGAATACCCCTATTGTTTATTCAATGCCTGCTTTTCTATTTAATGTGAGGGTATCTTGTGAAATTTGCTTGAATATCAAACATTTAGTAAACCTTAGGCAGTTTCCTCCTGAGATGTTTCAGATAGATAGGTCATTTAACTACAACTTGTTTTCAGATGATCCATGTGTGTGTGTGTGTGTGTGTGTGTGTGTGTGTGTGTGTGTGTCTATTTCCATGTTCTCTGTCTGTCTGTGGCTGCAGGAGGGAAAGACATAGGCCATGCTGAAGTTTAGCATCTATGAGTTCTAAAATCTTAAATAAACATAAGAGCTTTTCTGCCTTCTGGTTGGCTGACTCTGTGGTGACAGGTGCTGAAAATTCCAGTAGAGTCAGACACAGGAAGGCAGCAAGTATCACATGTAGAACTCTGGGAGGGGCTGGCAGAGGAGACAAGTGTGGTGGTTGATAGAAGGTCACAGATGGCAAGAGGAAGCAGGACAACATCGTTGGGGGTGTGGGGGACGGGAGATTAGTGTTTGAAGGATTGTGATGTGATTCGCTCTGGGCATTCTTAGGTCTGTGTTCTTCAGCAATGCTGAGTACAAAGCACTGTGGGAACGCATCTAGGAAAATGGGAGAATGAGGCTCACAAAATACATGACCCAGGCTTTTTCTCAAAGAGGAACAAAGTTCCTCTAATATGTGGTCTAAGAGGGCACAAATGGGTGGAGTTGTCAGATACTCCTGTGTCTTGTGCTCAGATGTTCTCGACAGACAAAACAGCTTCATTGGTCTAATGTGACATAGTAAGAGCATCTACTGCTAAATGCAGTGAGAATGAAAGGGGACCCCATTTCCCTGGCAGTATTTATGTAGTAGTATGGCAGAAAGCTAGGGTGCAGCTCATGAGGAAAACTTTTGTAGGGAGCAAGCAGGGAGTTTGGAAATGTCCTGGGTTTGTGACTTCTGTGAAAGGAAGATGGAAAAAACACTGTGGAGCACACTGTTGGTGCCCAGCATTCATAAGTCACACTGACTGGATGCTAGGATTTAGCAGTGGTGATTGGCATGCAGTGCAGAGCCCTTGCTATTAACATTTACTCCTTAAAATTTCTTCATGTAGCTCCTTTAATTTTTTCTGGATTTTTAAATTTTGTTTTATGTGTATGAGTGTTTTGCCTACATGTGTGTATATATGCACTGTGTGTGTCTGATACCAATAGAGGTCTGAAGACTGTGTCAAATTCCCCTGGAACTGGAGTTATGGATGGTTATAAAGACACCATGTGGGTGCTAGGATTCAGGGTCTTATGCAAAAGCAACAAGTTCTCTTAAATGCTGAGTCCCTGGAGGCTGTGGTTACCATGAATATGGATGCTCCTTCCTCCTCCTTCCCCTTCCTTCTCCTCTATCTCCCTCATCCATTGTCTCCTTCCCCCTCCCCTTCCCCTTTCCTCCTCATTCTAGATGTATTTATTTTGTATGTGTGTGAATGTTCTGCCTGTATGTATGTGTACCATGTATGTGCTTGGCACCTGTGGATGTCAGAAAAGGGCATCAAATCTCCTGGCACTGGAGTTAGGATTGTTGTGATCTGCCTTGGGTGTGCTGGAAATCAAACCTGGGAGTGCTCCTAATTGCTGAGCAATCTCTACAGCTCTCTGGATTATTTTTTTCTTAATTTTTATTTTTATTTTATGAGTCTTTTGTCTGCATGTATGAATATGTACCACCTACATGTCTTGTGCCTGCAGGAACAGGAAGAAGATGTTGAATCCCTGGAACTGGAATTACAGGTGGTTGTGAGTTGTCTAGTGTGGGTACTGGGAACAAAACCTGAGTCCTCTACAAGATCAGCAAGTGCTTCTAACCACTGAGCCATCACTCCAGTCCCTCAAGTGGCTCCTTGATACCACTGTCCTTCTACTCAGAGGAGCCAAAAGTTACTGTTAAGATATTTGCCCAACGGTTAAAATATCTACCAATGTGGAACAAAACCATGAGTGAAACAATTTATAATACTTCAATTTTCAATCAGAGGTGGTTTATTTTATTTTCATATTCTTGGTTTTGTGAGACAGAGTCTCACTAGCCGCCTTGAAACTCACCTGGTAGCCAAAGTCACTTTCAACTTGTGTCAGTCTCCTGCCTCAGCCTCAGAAATGCTAGGGTTAAGCTGCAAGCTATCATGCCCAGCCAAAGACTGAATTCTTTTAATGCTTAGAGAATATACAATAACAGAAACAATTTTTCAGCTGAGTTTATTGAAATTGAAAGGAAGTAATATGAAGTAATAGAAAAAGATTTAAATCTGAGAATTCTTATGTTTGGAAACAAAGTTCATTTTAAATTTTATTGTTTTATTATGTTTTAAGATGTACAACATACTGTTAAAAGATCCATATATAGTAAAGGGATTACTATCATGAAAAAAATTAACATTCATCATTTCACACAGTTACCCATTTTTCCTCCTGTGGTAAGAATAGCTCAAATCTACTTACTTACCAAAATCCTAAATACAGGACTGGCTATTGTTCAGTGGTAGAGCATTTACTTGTTTTGAATATGTGAGGCCCATGGTTTGATCCCCAGCACACAGAGAGAATGGGAAGGAGGAGGTCGAGAAGGAAGGAGGTTGGTCCTGAGACCACTTCCTCCTGACTGTGATATGCATGTTGTACCTTAGGTCTTTGTACTTCCTCATCCTCCTTAGTTGCTGCTTTGTATCTTGTTGTAATATAATACAAGATTCAATGTAAGTGACACAGAGTGTGGTTCACACGCATGTGAGTGTGCACTGGGAGCTGGAGATACTTAAGTGCTAATACTGAATGAGAAAATCCTTATTTTCTCTTCCAGGTGCTGGTGAATCCGGAAAAAGTACGATTGTGAAGCAAATGAAGTAAGTAGATGGAGATATTAGTTATGTTTATGGCTGCGAGTGACTTCTGAAAAGGAAATGTGCTTATTTTCCTCTTGTCTCTTTAGAATTATCCACGAAGCTGGTTACTCAGAAGAGGAGTGTAAACAGTACAAGGCGGTGGTCTACAGTAACACCATCCAGTCCATCATCGCTATCATTAGGGCCATGGGGAGGTTGAAGATAGACTTCGGAGACTCTGCTCGGGCGGTAAGTCCGTCAGTTTGTTGGAGCGGGTCTGAGGACTATCTCATGGGATAGTGCTGTAGCTACATAACTGAGGCCAGATAGCTACTTGGACAAGAAGTCTAGAGGTCAGACGTGAGTCAGGAAGTAAGTGAAGGAAGAAAGAAATGCACAGGCATGTTCTCTCCAACTTGCTGCTATTTCCCTGAATTATCTGGACTGTTCAGAAATCACTGAAGTATTTTCTATATAACAGGTATATTAGAGTCATAGTAACCTTTTGTCAATCCTACAAAACACCTGGGCAAACCACTCAAAATGGGGACAACTTGATTTTGGCTCACAGCATCTAAGGTTGGCTGGCTCCATTGCTGTGGTCTTGAGGCAAGGCTTAAACACCATGCTGGAGAGTGTGTGATGGAACAGTGGGTCACATCATAGTAGGCAGGAGGTAGAAACAGGAAGGGGCCAGGGACAAAATATTCCCTTCAAAGACAAAGCCCAGTGACCTGATTCCACCAGCCCTGCCCCCATTCTATTTGCCTGTTCACCTCTAAATTTTTCAGCAGTTTAATCCATTGATGATGTTATATCCACCCACCCGACCCCCAATCCAGATGTCTCTCAATAGCCCATTAGCCAGGGTCCAAACATTTAGCACATGGACATTTGCAGCTCCTTTATACCCAAACATAACACTTAGATGCCTCTGTGCCCATGTGCTCATCTGCTGTTACCATAATTAAATACCAGAGATGATTAGCTTAAAAGGATAAAAGGTTTATTTTGGCTCACGAGTTTAGATATCACAGTGGCACTTGGGCAGCTGAGGCAGGAGTACTGCTGTAGACCAACCTGGACTACACAGGGAGTACTAGGTCAGCCAGGACTTCCTAGCAAGAAGACAAAACAAAAACATTTCAGCCCTGCAATGATCGGATTACTTGTTCTTGGGCCTAGACTAAAACAACAACTTGACCCTGAGTAATGAAATCGGTATGAGTTTGCTTATCTTTGGAGCAGGAAAATACTGGCTATTTAAAGACATGAATCAGAGTTTCAGAGCTAAATGGGATTTCAGGAGACAAGCCAGTGCCTGGTAGAGAAGCTGGAAGGCAGAGGGTTACATGGCAGGACTGCCCCAGGCCATTAGTGCGGCAGGCTTAGTGTCGATCAAGGCTCTGGGCTGGACTCCCTCCTTTGACCCATAGCATGCTTTCCATTTTGTGGAAATAGTCTGGTCCTTTCCCCAAGGTGCCTTCTTCTCCTTCTTTCTCTCCATTTGTTTATATTAAGGTTGTTACTTGTTTTTTGTCCATGTGTCACTGAAAGGAAATCCTGCCATTTTTACACCATGGATGAACCTGAACAATATTATGATATATGAAAAAGTACTGTCTGGCTTCACGTAGATGTGAAATCAAAAACCAATGTAAAAGTCAAGTATCAAAGAAAAAAATAGAACAATTGTTAGCAGGGGTTTAGGGTAGAGTGGAACGAAATAAAGGTGTGTAGCTGGAAGTCTGCAGAGTAGCAGATGTGTAGGATAACGAAATCTAGAGAGGAAAGGTACAATTTTGGGACTGTGGTCAAGATCATTTTAAATAATGTACTTATCATTTATTCATTGAATACATTAAGGACACTTGTTAAAGGAATAAATGATAAATGCATACATTACAGAGTGAATGAATAGTAGATGAGATAAAATAGTCTAGATATAATCAACTCTTATTTAAGGAAAGAAAATTTAGAAGAATATTATGAATTATTAAAAATTATTTTGAAATGTTCTTGGAAATATCAGCAGCACCATTTTTTTTAACCTCTGTTTAAAAGAACAGGGCAGATGGAATCCACACTGAGATTAAGGAGGAAAAGTAAACAGAAATCGTACTTTATACCAATTCCAATTATGGTGATTGAAAACTTAGCAAATTCATTTTATATAAGTCAGTCGTAGAGTCTCATGCCTCTTATCCCAGCATTTGGGAGAACTGAGGCAGGAAGATTGTCCTGAGTTTGAACTCAGGGACCTACTAAGATACATAGTAAGTTCCAAGTCAACCTGGGCTACAAAGTGAAACCTCATCTCCCAATACCAAACCAAACTAAACAACAACCCACACTCACTCACTGTGAAGCAGATCCTGCTGTGGCTGCAGGGAGAAATGCTTCAGAGCCTGTGCTGAGAGATGGTACAGGGGCAGTGCAGCAGCTTTATGAGAAGCTCTTTGATTTTCATGTTTTCTCTGGAGGAATTCCTTTTGTTAAAACCTTCCTTTGGCTTAGCCTTAAATGCGCTGGTTTATGGTTAACTGCTCTTTAGAGGTTTGGAATCTGTGTGAGCATCCACTTTGCTCAGCTCTGTAGATGCATGCAGCCATGGTCCCTTTCTACTTGCAGTCCATCATCTCTGCTGCCCTGAGCCTTCCTCAGTTACTGATTCACACAGAGGGTATGTTCTCCCATGGTCTCTTCCCCTTCTACCTGTCCTGTATTTCAGGGTGCCTTGTATCTTCATAGAATTTAAACCACTACAAGCCCCTTGCAATTACTCTTGGGAATATAAAGGTGAATTAAGTAGGGCCTGCAAATAAAGAAGACACACTTGAGCTGAGTATTGTAACCTGAGTAAGAAGTTTATAGGCAAAAGTAAAGAAAAGGCAGTCTACAACCAAGGAATAGCATATTTAAAGGCACTTTGAAAATTCCCTTTTCAGAAGTAGAAATTCCTGTGAGTGTTATAAGGTGAAGGAAAGTAGATATTTAATTCTGCTAAGGATAACAGATCTGCTTTATAAGTGAAGGCAGAGTGAATAATCTTTGGTAGCAAGCCTTTTTCACTCTCTGCTTTCTGAGGGTCACACTGACTTAGACACACCAGCATTCTAAATGTGAACAGCTTACAAATGGGGAAGATTGTCAGTTTAGCCTTTTTGTTTTTCTCTGACATTTATGGAAGATGAGAATGGTTTATTTTGTATTTTGTCTGTTTGTGTTTCCCTCATGGATTCCTCTGAGTATTCTCATTTTTGTTAAATGTTTTTGCAGTGGTTTTCTTTGAATATTAGAGATATTTACTCTTTGTTGTGAATATTTTCTTATTACGGAAGTTTTTTTGTTAGTTTCCTTGGTTGTTTTTGTTTGTTTGTTTTTTGCAATTAATTCTAACATTCTTGTCTTTGTCCAATTACTCTAATTACTGTTGTTCTTGCTGAGCCAGGGTGTCATATGTCCTAAAATGTCATCAAACGTGTGGTTGAGCCAATGATGATCTTGAATTTGTGTGTGTATTCCCATGTGTGTGTTCCCTGTGTGTGTGCGCCCATGTGTGTGTTCCCGTGTGTGTGAGTATATATGTTCCGTTCATTTTGTGTGGAAAGCAGAGGTCCACATCCTCTTTTGTCTTTCTCAATTGCTCGCCACCTTATTTTTTAGGACAGGGACTCACATTGAACCTGGAGTTCATTAATTCAGCCTGGTTGGCTAGCCAGGGCGTTTCAGGAGTCTGCCTATTTCAGTCTTCTCCAAACTGGGATTAGAAATGCACACTGCCATGTCTGGCTTCTTACCTGGGAGCTGGAGACCTGAGCTAGGCTTGTGTACAGTCACTTACAGACTGGCCCAACTTCTCAACCTGAAAATTACAAGTTCTATAGTACTATGGTTTTTCTCTGCTATGTCTATCCACCTATTTGTGGGTGTTTTCCATTAAATAGGATCAAAATATGTCATATAATTTGTCTCCTGCCTTATTGCCATTTATTAAGTAATCAATCCATTCCCCAATGACTTGGAAACGCTACCTTTAACATGCAATTGGCTGTGCGTATAGACACTTTTTTCCTGTGCTGATGTGGTTTTGTTTCTTTCACAGACTAGTCACCAATTATGTCACTCAGTGCCTCTAATCATGTTTAATTATATTGGAATCGGAAACAAAAGAACATCTACCGCATAGGATTTTAAGAAAGAAAAAAATCAATACTGATTGTTTATAACATGTCTTGGACATAACAGGCCTCAATAAATTATTGATTTTATTATCTATAATTGTACTGTTATTGTTGACAGACTCACAGGGTGTTAGTTTATATTGCTTCACAGATGAATTGGCACCTAGTAGGTTTTGATTACACTCTTTTTCTTTTACCAAATATCAAGACCACTATGCATTTCTGTTCCAAATGGACTTGAGAAGTATTTTTCTCTAATTCTGTTGAAACTAAACAGACACTAAAAAATCCTGCTTGTTTTTGTTGGGATTATATCTTTTTTAATTAAAAACAATTAAAGTATAATTACATAATTTCAGCTTTCCTTTCCCTCCTCCCTCTCTCCCTAATTCAGATACCTCTTTTTTAACCATTGTTGTTACATATACACATAAATGAATGAATACATAAATGCTGGGGCAAGAGGGCTATCTCTGTGGGAGACTATCTCACCCTCTCTCAGCAGTTGGTTATTGCTTGGAGCTCTTCATCTAGGGGCTCTGTGAGATTTCCCCCATCTACACTGAGATTATATCTTAATATGCACTTTGCTTGTTGAAAAGTGAGGGGGAAAGAAATAGACTTTTCAGAAATTGTGACCAATATACAGTAATTTCTGCAGTTAGCAGATTTATACACAGTGTATACATTGGCAATTTTAGGCAAGGTCAGGCATGTTCAGAATGGTATGGCCACAGCTCACACATTATCTATTTTGACTGAAAAATAAAAATAATTGTTGGCAGATGTTTCTTTCCCACCAGCAGCTCCCAAATAAACACACAGAGGCTTAGTAATAATTATAAATGCTCAGCCAATAGCTCAGCCTTGTTTCTAGCTAACTCTTACATTTTCAATTAACCCATATTTATATCTATACTTTGCTAGATGGCTTGGTACCTTTTCTCAGTATGGCATGTCCATCTTTCTTTTTCTGCATCAGCTTGCTACTCCATACTCTGCCTTTCTTCTTCTCAGCATCCTCCTAGCCTGGCTTTTCCACCCAATCTCTTCCTGCCCAGCTATAGGCCATTCAGTTCTCTATTAACCAGTGAGAGTAATACATATTCACTGTGTATAGAAGGATTATTCCACAGCAAATAATTCTCAAGGTTGGTATAGCGCAGTTAAATTTATGACTGCTGTCCCTTTAAGGCTTTCTCAGAGTGAGGGTGGTCTACCTATGGATACTAAAGTATTAATAGTTTAGATTGTTGTGTGGTAGGAAGCATTATGTAGAACTGTTAACACATACTGGGCCCGGGGTACTTTAGTTAGAACTGTGAGCTAGCCTACAATAACATGCACAGAATTAGGACAGCCAGAAAGTAGGTTTATATAGGTTCATGGCAATTGGCAGAGAATGTGTTTACTAGGATAGCTTTAAAAATATGAAGTTATAATTTATATATCTTTGGACTTTTATTTTTCTAGTAGGGTTAGATCTGAAATAAATTGGAAACAAACCCAAGCAAATAATTTCACTGTTTGGAAGCCACTTAAGATGCCTTATACTGTGAGGAAACTTGGAGCCTGCCTGAGGTCCACTTAAGCATGTTCCTGACCAGCCTCACTTGGCCCCTAGGTGGTGGTCCCTTTTCTCCTTGAATACGTGTGTGGTTTGTTTTTGTCAGCTTGTTGGTTGCTTTATGTCTGTTTGCCTGATTTGCAAGATGGCTGTTGAGGAATGCTTAGTAGTTCACCTTGACACCAATCTGACTATTTTTTTCTTACTCTAGGCAGCCAAAGTTAAGGGAATTGCCTGGTTTGTGATTAGTGAGTCTTAGCTGAGTGTAATGTGAATTCTTTCACTTGTATAGTTTTCCACCGTCTGTCTTACTGTGTTTGCATTTCTGTTGTGGCTTGTGCCCTGTGTTTGCTTACCCATTGTTTGCTGGTTTATAAGTATATATGTATTAGCCTTTTGTTCCCAAATGGTAATTTCTCATATTTTGTTTATTATTTTTCATTTCATTGTTGGATTTTTCATTATAAAACTCGCTATATTATTGTTTCTATTATGTCTAATTTAGAATATCTTCACCCCATCAAAGATTTAACGAAATATTTATAGCTACTTTAAAGGTTCTGTAAGGCAATCAATTTCAGTATCTTTGTTTGTTCTTTAGTCCCCCTGAAAAATTCTATTGGATGAATAGAATAAGCTGTATTTATGATTCCCTACTTATGACTTATTATCCATCAGCATGAATAGAATAAGGTATATTTGTACTTCCCTGTTTATAACTTATTATCCATCAGTATTTTTGGATAACTACATTCTTTCATACTGATTTATCTTACCACTTCTATCATATAAGTTTATGTTGGTATTTTTATCTTCTTGGCATGCATTAAATTCAGACTGTTCTACATACTGTAGGTTTTTAACAGCCAGTAATTTCTACTCTTTCCGAATCTCATTTCTTCAAAATGTCCCTGAGGCATTTTTCCTTGCTGTGCCCGCTAGATGAGCATCTGAGGCATTTACAGTAGTATCCCACTTTATGTTAGAGGAAAAAGGTGAGGAGTCCATAGTTTTATATTGTTTCCATCCTAAGAAATACCTATGCAAGTAGCTAAATGACATTAATATTTGAAGTGTAATGTCTGCTTCCAGCATAGGCTATTTTCTTGCCTCCCTTCACTTTTAATTATGATGCATTTCTTTGTCTCTGTTGACTTTTGAACATGCACATGAAAAACATAAATGCCAGTATTTTTATTTTTTATTAATTTGAACATATATTTATTATCATAAACATGCATAAAAAAATTTTGGTAATACATTTACCAGTAATTTCCTTTCCTGATACAATGAAGCTCATTATTCCTCATAAATTCACTGAAATTTAGTAAAAAATTTTACAATCTTAAATGAGTTAAAATTAACCTAGATTTTTTTTTAGGCTTTACCCTCCCCCTTTTAAATAGTATTTAAAAGGGGGAAAGGAAAATGACTATCTTCTTGTCTCAAATCATTTTTTTACTATTGATTTTAGAGAAAATCTGTTGCAGTCTCGTGCTTCTTAAAGCAACCCTTCATCATCTGAGGTTGGCATTGAGCCACAGTGTGACCAGCACACCGAAGGTCTTTGTTTTCCTGATTATAGCTCTTAAGAACTGTATATGATATATATATGGTATATATACTCACATGTACATGTATATATATGCATATGTATAGCAGCATATCTATAGGAATGTGGTGGGTTACACAGAAGAGAAGCTATCATTGTATGTGATTTCCAATATCATTGGCAAATTTTATAGATGATTCAAGTATTGGGATAAGGGATGTCCATTCATATGTCAGACCTGGCAGCAGAAAGTTATCCTTATAGCTTCAGTTCAGAGCTATCTCTGTTTTTCATCTAGTTTATCATATTGCTTTCCTTGTATTTTATAAGGCCTTTTGATGGTCTCTGTGCAAAGATTACTTTCATCTGGAATTTTCTCTTCTGTGTCATGATTAGTCATCTAGCCATTGCTTTAAAAGCCTCCCCTGGGGTTTTCATAGTTTAGATTGCTTTGACTATTAAAGAGCGGTTTTGCTTTTGAATGAATCCTGATGTGTCTGGTCCTGAAAATGCACAGTTTCTGCTCTGTGCCCCACAGGAAGTGTACTCTTTCTTGCCTTTGTGACCCTTAACATGTCAAAAACCAATGATCCTGGTCCTTCAAAGTCTTCCCCAGCCTGGGTAGAGGCTTCTGAATCCTGTAAAGTCTGAGATAGTTTTAGACAAAATACATACCACAGCCCAGTGTCTAGCCCATCCCTGGGAAAGCCTGTGCTATCTGGCTAATGCAGCACTGAACTAAGTGGCTTCTTTCTGGGTTCCAAAGCTCAGTTATCAGCTTGGATTTACACTCTCAGATCATATTTAACTGGCCTGCTTCCATGCTCATGTCCATTCTGTCTTTAAAAAGAAAAGTTAAGATTGTTTTATTTTTATGTATGTGAGCATTATATTCATAATCTGTGCACCACATGGCGCTCACAGTGCTGTCTTGTATGTGGAGAGTGCTCTGGTCTGGAGTAGCCGGTAGACTGGAAGTAGAGCTAGGTCTAACTGAGCTGTGTGTCCAGCCCTTCTTTGGTTTTAACACCATAGCATGGCCCTGTAAGCTGCTTCCCTAACCACACTCCAGTCCCAGCTTCTGTGGTCACTGTCCCTTTATCTCTGACGTTATGTGCTCCTGTGGATGTCTCCAAATGACTTTGAGTTTTGTTTTTATATACATTTTACAAAGACTGTTTTTCCAAAGTGGGATTAAAAACAGTCATTGTCCTACAGTTTTAAGTTTTCTTGTTTTAGATAAGGAAGGACTTTTAGTTTTTAGACAATTACTTTATAATTTTAGACAATTATTTTAGACGATAAAGGCTTACTGGTTGCTCATTTACTGATTTATATGATGACTGAGTGACTGCCTGTGGTCCTTGAAGCAAGTTGCCTTGGGCTGTGCGACAGAAAAGGTTAAGTAGAAAGCTTTTTTTAATGCTTTCTGCTCAAATTCATTACCTCAGTGCTCACCTGTGGCTGATGGCTAAATGTCGAGCCAGTGACTGTTTTTCCTGAGA
>CABHPH010156152.1:0-5000 GCA_902168325.1 Peromyscus nudipes
GTTGTTTGTATTTGGTCACTTTAGAGGGGCACGTCTCTCTCCTTTGACATATGTGACTCTTTACCCGGGAGGCTACAGTCACCTAAAACAAGTTTAAAAACATCACAAGTCTGAAGGTCAAGTTTCTCTTTGTAACTCCTCACCCGCCCACGGGTGAGGCCCCTACCGTGGCTTCTGTGGTATTAGTTCTTCAGTTCTTCTGTGTTTTCATAATGGGCCGATGCTGCCTGTCGCTTTGACAGATGTCCCCATATCTTACAGAAAACACCTGTAAAACATTTCCCACTTACTTGTCAAAACATGGCATATACTTGAGAGTCTGTTTTAGGACTTAATTTTTTTGTTCTTCTGTATGGGGATCGAACCCAGGGCCTTTCACATGCCAGACAAGCACTGTAACACCGAGATACACCCCTAGTTTGGTTTTAGGGTTTTGACCGGCAAAAATGGTTAATAATTAAGCCCCCAAGAGAATGCTCATTTAGTCCACCACTGAATCTTTTTTTTTTGTAAGATTTTGATTTATTTATTATGTATACAGTGTTCTGCCTGCAGGCCAGAAGAGGGCACCAGATCTCATTATAGATGGCTGTGAGCCACCATGTGGTTGCTGGAAATTGAACTCAGGACCTCAAGCCATCTTAACCTCTGAGCCATCTCTCCAGCCCCACAACTGAATCTTAAGGACTCTGATTCAATTTGTAAAACTTCTGGCCAGACTCCAGGCACCCTAAATGAAGGTACTAGAAAAGCCTAGAACTTGCTTTATTATTGTCTCTTTTTGAGCAGCCAGTAAGTTTTCCTTCCTTCCTTCCTTCCTTCCTTCCTTCCTTCCTTCCTTCCTTCCTTCCTTCCTTCCTTTCTTTCTTTCTTTCTTTCTTTCTTTTTTTTTGAGACAAGGTCTCTATATAGCCCTCATTGCTCTAGAACTCACAGAGATCCACCACTTCTGCCTCCTGAGTACTGGGATTTAAGGCATGGGCCATCACTGTTTTCTCAATCCACATTTTTATTTTGGCTAGTGAAAATATTATCACTATGAGTTAGGTCAAGCATGGGCTTTACCTGTGGTCCCTCTGGTACACTTAAGGAGCCAAAGGAGTTCATGTCAGAAACAAGGGTACCTGCTTGTCACATGTGTGCCCCGTCTTCCCTGGATTGATGAGATCCTAAAGGTGCAGTGTTTGTGTCCGCACAATAAATCCATCCTGCTCCATCTGTGGGTCTGTCCTCCTCTTCCTGTCGGTCCACCGCCTGCAAATTCTTGCCTGTCCGTGTAAAGCTGGCAAAGTCCCTTAAGGTTTAATTCAGTAAGTTTTATTGCCCTTGAAGTTCAAGTCAATAAATACGGATTGGACTAAACCAGTCCGTATCCAGTTACTGAGCTGGAAAGCTGAGAACGGCAGGCCTGTCCCTGAAGAAACCCATCTTTCCGGACACGGACAACGAACAGCAGTGCAGCAGCAACAGCAGGATGTTCGGGAGCAGCAGGATGCAGACCAGAGTGCACACTTGCCTGTGGCCGCCTCAACGTTAGAGCAAACTGGGATGGAAAGAGATGAATGGAGCATGATGGCACTGACCTGTAATCGCAGCTACTCTAGAAGCTAAGGCAGGAGGATTATATTCATGGCCTTCCTGCACTACAGAGTGAGTTCAAGACCAGCCAGGGCAAATTAGTGATAAAAAGGTGAGAAGAGAATTGAGCATATAGCTCAGGGTTGGAGAGCTTGCCCAGCATGTCCGTGAACTTGGGTTCTGTAATACATACATACATACATACATACATACATACATACATACATACATACATATATACATACATGCATGCATGCATGCATACATACATACATACATACAGTGCAGGGGAGTTAAGAATTCCCCCAAATGAATGATAAGTCAAACAACCAAGTGTGGTTTGTTTGTGTTTGCTCATTTACTGAACTTGATCTGTGTCTGTCTATGTCACAGCATGTGTGTGGAGGTCAGAGGATAACTTGAGGGAGTTGGCTCTCTTCTTCCACCATGAGGGTTCTGGAAATTGAACTCAGGTTGTCCAGCCGCTTGGTCATCTTACTAGCCTAAGTCTGGTCTTTCAGTGGCTCATTTCCCAAATGCAGATACTTATTTGAATTGAAGGAAGATGATGAGGCCTGCAGGAAGGCTCAGCAGACCGGAGTGTTTTACCTCTTTCATGACCTGGCTCCTTTGCTGCAGCAGGCATCGGGACATCGATATCTGGTCCCTCGGCTTAGTCGAGCAGGTAAGGTCAAAGTTCACCAATGGAGTAGATGAGGCTTTGGCTACTAGATGAAATCCAGGTCACATTGGAGCTCCAAAAATACCCTTGCATTTTAAATGAGTTCAGATTTTTCAAACAGTTCTTGAGACTCAAGCTTACATACTGTTTCTACTAATAGCTCATTGTATGAACTTGAATTGCTAGTTAGATGTTCTTGGTGGTGAGTGCCTTAAACAGAGGTCCATGAAGCTGCTGTCCAAATGGGATGGGCCACTGCCCATTTTAAAAATGAAATTGTATTGTAACACAGCCACACTCATTCCTTCACATACTGTGTTCAGCTGCTTTTATGCTACAATGGCAATTGAGTCGTCGTCGCAGACTGTATTATAAACTCTAAAATACTTGGTATCTCTTTACAGAGAAGGTTTTCCAGCCTTGCCTTAGGCTAGTGATTTCCAGCCTCAGGGAATTTCAATTTACATAGTTCAAGATTTGCATCCTAACTTGATTTTGACTAGGGTCAAAATTGAATGAAATTAATTTTGAGACCCCTTTTAGTACATGTGACTACAAATCTATATACTGCTGGATTGGGGGATTTTATTTTTGAGATTCAAGCGTGGATTGAAAAAAAATTTTTTTTTGTTTTTTGTTTTTTGAGACAGGGTTTCTCTGTGTAGCTTTGGAGCCTTTTCTGTAGCCCAGGCTGGCCTCAAACTCACAGAGTTTAATCCCCAGTGCTGGGATTAAAGGCATGCGCCACCACCACCACCACCACCCCTCTCCCAGGCTTGAAAATATTTTTTAAAACTCTGCCTGCAGGGGACGTGACTCAGTGGTAGAGTACTTGACCAACATACATGAGTGTCTTAGTTACTTTTCTGTTCCTGTGATGGGACAGCACAAGCAAGGCAAATTGCAGAAGAAAGAGTATATTCCAGGCTTATCGTTTCAGACAGATGGGAGCGTCATGGCAGGGAAGCACGGCACTGGGGCAGTAGCTGAGAGCTCACATCTTGAAACCAGGAGGCAGAGAACACACTGGAGACAGCATGGGCTTTGGAAACCTCAGAGCCCTACCCTACACACTCCCATGCAGTAACACCCTCCTCCAACAAGGCCACACCTCCTAATCCTTCCCAAACAGTTCTACCAACCTGGACCAAGTATCAAACACAGGAACCTACAAGGGCCAATTTTACTCAGACCTCCACAATGAGGTTCCTAGATTCAGTCCCAATAGCAGGGGAAAAAAATCCTGCAACCATCAAATTGAGAATAAATACCAATAAATAAAATCTATAATATGCTAAACATGGCCAGATGTTCATTGTCATTATTCCCTAAACAGCATAAAATAGTCATGTACATAGTTGCATTGTTATTTGATATTTTAAGCAACCAAGAGCTATTTAAAGTATTGACAAATACTACCTTATTTTATATAAGAGATTGAGCATACCCAAATTTTGGTATGTAAGAGACATTCTTTAACAGACCCCAGCCAATCCTGAGGTAGCAACTGTGTACTCTAAGCAGAATTACTTCCTGTGGGTCTCACCTATGTTGAGGTGACTAAAATCTATGTCTCACTTTTTCTCTCCCTCTTCTCTTTTGTTATTTAGAGTTGGAAGGGCTGCTGGGTAAGTTTAGACAGGACTCACAAAGAATAGAAGATTCAGTGCTGATTGGATGCTCCAACCAGCATGAAGCGTGGTTTGCTTTGGATCTGGGTCTGAAGAGCGCATCCTCCATCCACGGTGCGTACCCCTTTTCCTAATAGGTACTCCCCCCCTGCTGCTCTCAGCCTTTAGGCTTTTGCATGATGCCATTTCAAAGAAAATTTTACACATACAAAAATATCAGTTTTTCCCTTTAAATAAGGATTTAAAAACACTATTACCACTGAAAGGAGAAAAAGGAAGCATGTGCTATGAGGCTTTAGATAGCCTGGAACTTGCTATATAGCCCAGACTGACCTCGAATTCAGGGCTTCTGCCTCAGCCTCCCATGTGCTGGGAAAACAGGCATGCACTACCTCAGCTGGCTGAAAATCAAGGGGATTGTAATGATGTTTGTCCAAGTAGTGGGAACACATTTGCCTATTATATTATTCCCCACACATTTATACACTTTATATCTTAACTATTTAATAAGTATTTTAAAATTCATGTCTTCAAAACTGAGTATGGCAGCATGTAATCCCAGTACTTGGGGGAGGCTGAGGCCAAAGAATTTGAGTTCTAGGCCAGCTTAGTCTACAGAGTGAGGGTTTTTTCGGGGGGGAAGGCGGCGGGGGGAGGGGGAACAGAGCAAAAGCTTGGCATGGTGGTACATGCTAGCAATCTCAGTACTTGAGGAATTAAAGATCATCCTGTCTACACAGAATATGAGGCCAGCCTGGCTACACAACGTTCTGTCTCAAAAACAAACAAAATCGTGGCATCATTTATTCTAAGAATGATTCCATGGAGTAGTTCTGGGTCCTCCACCCTGCACTTTAGAGTTGGTTTGGATCCTGCCATGCTTTCCTTTATCTCTTCAGTGTCTGGGGTGTAAGTTAATGGTGGTGAGATGAGCTTGGACACCCCAGTTTATGTTTTGTAAGAATTGGTGTTGCTGATCCTGACTGCTCTAAAGAGGAGCTTGAGAAATACTGTGCTCTACCATTTACCAAACTAACCTAAGGATCACTTGGTACCTGTTTAATTTTTTTTTTAATCTTCCAAAATTCAGATTTGGAAACGCAGAGCAG
>CABHPH010156152.1:7500-29534 GCA_902168325.1 Peromyscus nudipes
TGGTGGCCTGGGATGCTCCCTGTAAAGGTGGAAGGGGAGAACCAACCCCACCACGTTCTCCTGTGACCCACCCATGTCCCAAGGCACATGTACCACCACCACCCCATCCCCTGCCCCACACACTATTAATAATACAATTAAACAACATGCTTGAAATAAGTGAGCTAGAATAAGATTCCCCCATGAACTGGTCTGGCCACCTTTCTCTAAAGCTGGACCCTGCTTTATCTCTAGGCTCAGGCTCTTCTCCGTTGGCACGACGCTCATCAGTTCTGCAGCAAAAGCGGGCAGCCTACTAAGAAGAACATGGCCGGTAGCAAGCGAGTGTGTCCTTCCAATAAGATCATCTACTATCCGCAGGTGGGGCGCAGTGGGGTGGGACATACTCGTCATTCCAGTACTTGGGAGGCGAAGGCAGCCTGGGTTACCTGAGATACTTTGACAAAAATCAAAGGAAGGGGCTGGAGAGACGGCTCGGCAGTTAAGAGTACTGGCTGCTCTTCCAGAAGAGCTAGGTTCGATTCCCAGCACCACCTGGCAGCTCACAAACCTCTGTGACTCCAGTTCCAGGGGATCCAATGCCCTCTTCTGGTGTCTCTGGGCACCAGGCATGCCTGTGGTACACATACATACAGACAGGCAAAACATTCATACGGATAAAATCAAAATAAACAGCCAGGCATCGTGGGAGGCACTTGGGAAGCAGAAGTGGGCAGATCTTTGTGAGTTTGAGGCCAACCTGGTCTCCACAGTGAGTTCCAGGATAGCCAGGACTATGTAGAGAGACCCTGTCTCAGAAAAAATAAAATTAATTAATTAATCTCAAAAATATTTCTCTTTGTTTTTTGAAAGGGGCCTCTCTATGTCTCTATGTAGCCTTGGCTACCCTAGAATTTGCTATGTAAAATGAGAAGAGAAACTCGGGAGGCAGAGCCAAGTGGATCTCTGTGAGTTTGAGGCCAGCCTGGTCTACAGAGCGAGATCCAGGACAGGCACCAAAACTACACAGAGAAACCCTGTCTTGAAAAACCAAAACAAAAAGAAAAAAGAAAAAGAAAAGAGAAGAAAAAGGAAATTGAAGACAGCAGTCCAAGGAGGTTGCTCCCACTCTGTCACGGGGAAGGAAGCCTCTGTGCTCAGAAGGCCTCCATAACTACCTCTTCCTTTTGCCTTCTAGGCCCCATAATGCCAGCATCTCAGTTTCCATTCTCCTTCCCTAGATGGCCCCTGTGGTGATCACACTGGTGACGGACAGGGCCCGGTGCCTACTCGCCCGCCAGAGCTCCTTCCCCAAAGGGCTGTACTCTGCCCTGGCGGGCTTCTGTGACGTAGGTAAGGAGGGGCGGGGAGGAGGTGCAGGCGACGGGGGAAGGTGCGACACGTTTGTCCTGTTGCCATCCTGCTTGAGTCACAAACATTCATCCTCATGTCAAAGAAACTGTCCTGGAATCATACTTCATTTCCTACGTAACCGGAGGCAAAATTTCGCACATGCAGCATAGCTGGAAGAATTAGACAGCGAGTCCCCACACCCACTGCCTCAGTTCTGTCATCTTTGATTTCATTCTCCTCACATACGCATCTACCCATTTGTCTGCCCGGCCATCGGCCCGTCTTATTTCCTGATGAACGAGTTACAGACATGAGTGTACTTCTTTCTCCCTGAGTTTCCAGCACACCGCTGCTAACGAGAATCCAAACCCACTAGACTGGCTCTACTCAGGGTCCGAGCCCTAGTGCTGGGAACCAAGACTTGAGACACTCACAGGAGCACCGCGTTGAGACGGCTCTCACACACAGGCTATCACGATGCAGATAGGTAACATACAGTTTTCCTGCTCCAGGGCTGTCGGGGATTAATCTGAGTGCTTTCAGGTGAAAGTGTGGAAGAGGCCGTCCAGCGGGAAGTTGCAGAAGAGGTGGGCCTGGAAGTGGAGAACCTGCGGTACTCCGCGTCCCAGCACTGGCCCTTTCCCAACAGCTCACTCATGATTGCTTGTCATGCAACCGTGAAACCAGGGCAGACAGAGGTAATTTTTTTTTAAAGATTTATTTATTTATTGTGAATACAGAAGAAGGCACCAGATCTCATTACGATGGTTGTGAGCCACCATGTGGGTGCTTGGAATCGAACTCAGGAACTCTGGAAGAGCAGTCAGAGTTCTTAACCTCTGAGTTAAGAAGGTAAATTCTTAACTTTCCTTTATGCCATGATGTCCCCGTCACCCGCCAGCGAGTACTTTCTGAGCACTTGTCTTAAGGAATACTAGGTTATATGGCGATATATAAGATAATCAGTATCCTGAAGGAATTTGCCCTTGAGAATGGCAACAAATAATCATTCTACCTTGCATGTATCTCAGTTATGGAACAACTTCCCTTAGAGCCTCTTTTTTGATGGATAATTAACACACAGAGTCTACTGGGGGTGGGGCTTCGTTGGTAGAGTAAGCCTAAGGTACACCAAGTCAGGGGTTCAGTCCTCAGCACTATATAAACCCTAACTGGTAGTACTTGCTTATAATCCCAATACTTGGGAGGTGGATGCAGGAGCATTAGAAGTTTGAGGCCAGCCTAGACTACATGAGAGCCTGTTTTGTTTTTAAAGACATATCTACAGATGTCTGTAGACATCTAATGCATCTGACTGGCTGGCTTTGGAGAGAAGCGTGTATTGGGAACTATCCATCAGACATTACTGTCTGTGTCATAAGCTTACCCATCATCTTCTGTCATCCCCCCCCCCTCTCCTTTTCCTCTGTGCTAAGAGCAGTTAACGTAAGCCTTATTTTAATGTATTCAACAGAATGTTGCTAACTGCAGGTGCTATACAGACCACCAGAACCTGTTCTGTATAAGTGAGACTTCATATCCTTTGGCCCCTGCCTCCCCATTCCCCCATTCCAGGCCTTGGGACAAGCACTCCACTCTTTGCTTCCGCATGGTCGACTATTTTCCAGTCTCCATGCAGCTGAGAGCATGTGGAATCTGCATCAGGCTTATTCCACTTAGCATGCCTTCCAGGCCCATCAACTTACTCTAAATGTAGGATTTCCCTCATTTTATCAACTCAGTAATGCCAGCCAGGGTGACAAATGCCTCTTCCCTTGGTACTTGGGAAGCAGAGGAAGGAAGATCCGGGAGTTCAAGGTCAGCTCTGGTTGACATAGCAAGTTGGAGGCAACCTAGGACTACATTAGACCCCCCCCCCCCCCAAAAAAAAAAAAAATCAAACAAAACCCCTCAATACTACTTCACGATATGTATTTGTCACACTTTCTTCATTGACAGACATTTAGACGGTTTTTATATCTTGGATGTTGTGAAGCATGTCACAGTAACAATAGGAATGTCCCTCTGAGATCCAGATTCCCATCCATTGGATATATGCTCAGAAGTGGGATTGCTGGGTCAAATGATAGTTCTAATTTTTAAATTTTTATTTTTGGAATAGGATTTCACTGTGTAGCCGTGGCTGGCCTAGAATTCACTATGTAGACCAGGCGGGTCTCAAACTCCCAGAGAACCACCTGTCTCTGCCTCCCCAAAGCTGGGATTAAAGGCCAGAGCCACCTTTTTAAGTTTTTGTAGGATTTCCACAGTTTTCTATAGTGGGTGCACCAGTTTACCTTTCTACCAATAGTTTATAGTGGTCCTCCATTTCCATATCCTTGCCGACATCTGTTGTCTATTTGTTCAGTTTTGAGGCAGGGTCTTACTATATGTAGCCCAGGCTGGCCCTCAACTTATTGTATCGCTCTGGCTCCCCTCAAACTCAGGGTCTTCCTGTTAAGCCTTCCAAGTGCTGGGATTACAGGTGTGTGCCATCATGCCAGGCTTCTTTGGTTTTTTTGGTAGTAGCCATCTGACCTAGTTACTTTTCTATTGCTGTGAAGAGACACCAAGGCAACTTATAAAATGAAGCATTCAATTGGGTGTAGATGTAACCAACCGTCTTATTAAATAAGAGACACAGAGCCAATGTAAAGATAAAAGCCCAAGAGGTCAGAGCTAAGAGCCTTACTGCTTTCCGCCAGCCAGCCTCTTCCGCCAAGAGACCTCTCCGAAAAGGGAGCTACTTCCTGTGTGTCTGTCTTATAAAGAGTTCTTGTTCTCCCTTCTCATTGGTTGTAAACCCAACCACATGACCGTCTCGTCACTGCCTGTTTGTAGGTCACTCCAGGTCTTCTATGGTTGGTATTGAGATTAAAGGCGTGTGTCTCCAATGCTGGCTGTATCCTTGAACACACAGAGATCTACCTAGTTCTGCTTACCAAGTGCTGGGATTAAAGGCGTGCACCACCACGCCCGGCTCTCACTATGGCTTGCTAATAGCTCTGACCCCTAAACAACTTTATTTATTAACATACAAATAAAATCACATTTCAGCACAAATAAAATACCACTATAATTGGGGTTTTGCTTAACAGTTCTAGAGGGTCAGTCCATGACCATCAAGGGAGGAGGCACAGCAGCAAGCAGGCAGGCATGGTGCCGGAGAAGTAACTGAGGGATTACATCTGATCCACAAGCAGGAGGCAGAGAGAGAGTTAATCAGGAATGACATGAGCTTCTGAAACCTCAAAGCCCACTCCCTAGTGTTACACTTCCTCTAACAAGGACACACCTCCTAACCCTTCCCAAACAGTTCCACCAGCTGGGGACCAACCATTCAAACATATGAACCTATGGAGGCCATTCTCATCTAAACCACCACACCATCTTAGGAGGTATGCAGTGATCTCTCATATGGCTTTGCTCTGCATTTCTCTGATTAGTGACACTATATTTTTTCACATATTTGTTGGCCATGTGTATTTCTTCTTTTAAGAACCATCTATTCAGGTGTTTTGCCTTTTTTTTTTTCAGTGCTAGGGATTGAACACTGGACCTCAAAGGTGCACACTGCCACTGAGCTCCAACACAGTCTATCTGTGCTGTTGAGCTGCAAGAGATCCCTACACATTTTAGATATTAATTCCTTATGAGATATTTGTTCTACAAACATTCTCTCACATCCCATAGGTACATTTTCATTTTGTGTTTCCTTTGCTATATAGAAGCTTTTTTTTTTTCCTTCTAAGACAGGGTTTCTCTGTGTAACCCTGGCTGTCCTAGAACTAGTTCTGTTGGCCAGGCTGGCCTTGAACTCACAGACATCCTCCTGCGTCTGCCTCTTGAGCACTGGGATTAAAGGAGTGTGCTGCCACTGCCCACCAATATAGAAGCTTTTTATTCTGGCCTCATCCTGTCTACTTTAGATTTTCCCACCTTTGCTTTTAATGTCACATCTAAAAAAGCCAGTGCCCAGTCCAGTATCATGAAACGTAGTATCTTCTAAGAGGTTTATGTGAGGGCCCACTTGTACATTTATTTTAAATTCATTTTGTGTTGTTTTTTGAAATAAAGGGTTCAGTTTCATTCTTCTGCATGTGTATCCAGTGTGCCAACCCCATTTATGTTGTGATTTTTCACCTTCAGTTTTCAGCCATACTTTATATAGTGACAGCATACACACACCTCACTTAACGATTTGGGGATTGATTTGGGGATTTTACTGCTCAAGGAATTCATGACGTTGGGGACAAATGGCATAAAACCATAGGAACTTCTGGTTGAAAGGGACTAGGGTGTCTTCCCCAAATCCACCTCGCTTGTCTGCAGCATGTCTGACAGATGGATGTCACCGCAGGCCCCGCCCACCAGTTTGCCAGTTGTGTCCTCTGATTTTTATGGGCTCTCTAATCCACTTCCACTTCCTGGGACAGTCGGTCTGTTTACTTCACTTCTTGCTTTTAGTCATCACTGACCTTTATCCTGGAGAGAGAGTAACGTTTGTACTGATGTATTTGTGTGTGAACATATGTGGAAATCAGAGACAGGATGTGGGAGTCTGTTCTCTCAGTCCGAGGGACCAAGCTCAGTTCGTCAGGCTTGACAGCAAATGCCTTTACCTGCTGAACCGTCTCACTGACCCTGTAGCTGCTGTTTGTTTGTTTGTTTGTTTGTTTGTTTGTTTGTTTTGTGTTTGGTTTTTCGAGACAGGGTTTCTCTGTGTAGCTTTGCGCCTTTCCTGGAGCTCACTTGGTAGCCCAGGCTGGCCTTGAACTCACAGAGATCCACCTGGCTCTGCCTCCCGAGTGCTGGGATTAAAGGCGTGTGCCACCACTGCCTGGCCTATAGCTGCTTTTTAATTGAAAGAGTTATACAAGTGATGCAGACACAATTAATTATAACTTACCACTTAGTATTTTAGTATCTATACTTTAGAATTTTATGTGTATGTACACTGGGGACTGAAGACAGGCTTAACAAATACTATTAGACTTGTACGAATAGGATTTTTTTTTAATTTATCTTTTTTAAAAGAACTACTTAAAAATATATTTAATTCTCTATTGTGTTTCCGGACAATATCTAGAACTGATTTTAACCTAACCCATCAATGCCAGGTGTTACCATTTAAGAAAACACAGTTTTGTATGCATTGTTTTACATTTGGCCTAGTATTTTAAATGTCATAGTTCCTAATTTTCCTCCCCCCACCCCCTTACCCCTGTGCCTCTTGTCTTTCAGATCCAGGTGAACCGGAGAGAGCTAGAAGCCGCTGCCTGGTTCAGTCTTGACGAGGTGGCCACAGCACTAAAGAGAAAGGGCTCCTTTATTCAGCCGCAGAGTGATACTGTCCCATTGATGTTGCCACCCAAGTTAGCCATTGCCCACCACATGATTAAGAGCTGGGTGGAAACACAGACCTGTTCTTCCCTGGCTGCTTAGCTCAAATCAAGCTGTCTAGATCCCTCCCCGGCGTTGCTGAAGGGTATGCCAGAGATCTACTGCAAGAGGAGGTGGCAAAGTCAGCTCCAGGGCAGCCTCCTAAGGCAGAGGAGCTCTGAGAAGTTCCTGTTGCCAAAAGAGGTTCCCAGTAACAGACCACCAAAAATGTCAGTGTAACCGGATAGAGCAGCCTGTACCTGCGCTTGTCCTAGCGACTTTGGAGGCTGAGGCAAGAGCATCACTTTCTCCCAGGACAAAGTGGGAAACACATCGAGACTCTGTCTCTTTGACAAAACAAAACAAAAACTCTAAGGAGAAAAGTTGATTGATGAGATGCTAACCATGAAACGCTGAGGGGAAAGTGCTGATTCGTGTGGATGGAGGCCATTTCTCCAAGGCTGTAGGAGCAAACATCTTCTGGCACCTGGCTCATGGATGTTGCATTTACAGGAACTGCCAAATGTGCCTGGAGTAATTTATCTTAGTATCTACACTATTAACAAATCTCAACTCACATTTGAGTTGCTTCTGTTGCTTCTGTCCTCATAGAAAAATAGCATAGTGTTATGTTTTTGAATTTGTGTGTAGGTATATTCTTTTTTAAATTTTATTATTATAAGTGTTTGCCTGCATGTATGTCTTTGCACAGCATGCATGCCTAGTTCCTGTGGAGGCCAGAAGAGGGCATTGGATCCCCTGGAACTGGAGTTACAGACTGTGGTGAGCTGCCGTGTGGGTGCTGGGACTCAAACTTGGGTCTTCTGGAAGACAGCCACTTATAGGTATCTTCTTATATGTGGTAGTTAAAGTTGACTGTATAGTAGTTGTTGCTAGAGCTCGAACCCAGGGCCTTATACATAGCAGGCAAGTGCTGTACCATGGAGGCGCGCCCTCAGACCCAAAATTATGGCTTTGTTTCTGTTTTTAAGCTCTGAAGGGCTGAGGAATGTGGGAGCAAAGGTCTTCCTCAGCACACTCTACAGAGGCGGTGGTTTCTTGAAGTAGCTAAATTCCATAAGGGCTGGAGATGATTCAAAAGACTAAGTTGTCATTCTGGCTCTTTCACTTGCTCAGTTGTGACCAGGGAAGAGACTAAACATAAAAGAGTACTGGGTCTGCACACCCAGAGTGCTGCTTCAACTAAGGGAATGGCGAGGCTAAGCAAACACCACACAGGAAGCTGGAATCAAATACGGCCCCCGCCAACGGTGCTAGAGGCTGAACTCTCACACCTAGGCAAGCCTGCCACTGAGCTGTACCCCAGTCCCTGTGTCCTCTGTATCTTGTAAGAAAGAAGACCCTGGAGGAAATAAATTTTCATGCCTTTATTCAGACTTTTTTTTTTTTTCGTTCTATGGCTCAAATTTTAGAAAATGAGAATGGGGTGGGGACAGGAAAGCTCTTGGTGTGTGACAGTAAGATGTGTAAGTCTAGAGTCCCAGGCTGTGTGTGGCACAGCTGGGAAAATGTGCAGAAGAAACTGTCAGAGGGACAGTTGGAAAGAGTGGCCGGGGCCAGTCCTAGCTTCAGATAACTGCACTGATTGATGACTAGAAGACGAAAGACCCCAACAACCCTAAGCTTACCCACACATTAGTGAAGCGTTTATCTAGTTATTCTTTATAAAAAAAAAAATCAGGAGTAAGATATCTCGGTAAGAACTTGAGTGATCAGAGAAGCCACCAGTGACCTCCTATCTCTCCCGTTCCTCCATCCAAAAGGCCAAGATTCTCTCTCAGCCCCATCTTACTACTTCCTGTCTCCTATCTGTCCTCAGTCCTCCAAAACCTCTATGGTTAATTTGGTCAACTAGTGGCTAGCTCCACCCTCTGACTCAGAGCAAACTTTATTGTCAGAATGCAATCAAAATATCACACATTTCCCCCTTTTTGTCTAAATAAAAAGGGAAGGTTTTAACTAACATAGTAAAATTATATACAATAAGAACAATTCAGTTAAGAATTACATTCATGGCTGGGTGGTGGTGGCACACACCTTTAATCTCAGCACTCGGGAGGCAGAGCCAGGTGGATCTCTGTGAGCTCGAGGCCAGCCTGGAGCAAGATCCAGGACAGGCCCAAAGCTACACAGAGAATCCCTGTCTTGAAAAAACTAAAAAAAAAAAGAAAAAGCAAAAAAGAATTACATTCACAATGTCCAGTCCATTTGCATTTGACAAATTCAGAGAAATATCCATTATCTATCCTTTCTTGGTGAGTCTAAAGTTTTCTACCTTATTCACTTTCTGTCCTAACTGCGTCACCAACCCAAAACCGTCCTTTTACGTCTCTCAACCTTACACACTTTACACCTCTCTTGTGAGTTTCTTTTCTGAATCTGTTAACAAGGAAAACTGTATCTATCTAGTCTTCAACTCCATCAGAGACCCGAGAAGGATATACAGGAAATGCAGAGCAAACAACTTCCAAAACTAAGAAATGGCAGAAATAGCTGGCTGCCTGGACAGTCACCCAAGGTTCCTCTGTAACATTGGGGCATCTATTTTCAACTTACAGGCCTAGAATATCTGACAGACATTCCTGTGAAGCAGGAATTTTAAAGGACTGTCCTGCCTTGTCATGGCAGAGTTCAGCAGTCGCTTTTCTGTGTCCTGCTGGTCCAATTTGGGCAGCATACTATCAGCACTTGAGGCAAGGGCAGTTTCTTGCCCATTGGCTAACTTTTACCACAAAGAAAGCAAACTCCATATGGAGTCTCTTCAATGTCCATCATCTTCTCTCAAGTAGATTGGTGCTGCCAGGAGCAGACATGTCTCATTGTCATAAAAAACCTTATATTATTAACACATCTTAAATGCCATATTCTGTAGATCTCCGAAGTGTTTGAAGACCACCTGTTTATCTAAAATATATCTCTGTTTGACCTTGAAAACATATCTAATGTGACTACAAGTTTGATTATAATAGGTAACTACCAACCTATATTAATAACTCTCAAGGACTAGAAATTTACATTACATTGTTAAATGAGCTGCATAGGTACAATAGCTTAAACAAGAGTAGAAACATGTATAGTATGTTCTAACAAAAATAACCTTAAATTTGTATCACTATGCAAAAATATCTTAAACAAGAGTAGAAACATATATACAGTATAGCAAAAATCTCTAATTTGTATTAATATACAAAAATCCATATCAATGTAAAACAATTAAGACTAGTTGCTTTTTTAGTTTAAAAGTAGATTCAATAATCTACCCTTTTCTCCTACCATTTCTCTATCCCCACTTTTTCTTTTCAGAACAAGATACCTGAATTTAATCTTTGTTCAGCTTTTTTTCCTGACTGCTATAAATAACAACTTGTAACCAACCCCCATAAACAATGACAAATATCCATAACCCATTGAATGACCAAAAACCACCCACTGCACCTCTTGGTAATGTGGGTGTTGTGTTCTTAAAATTACTTCCTATTGTGTGTGTGTGTGTGGGGTGATGGCATCTCTAGGGGACCCTGAGAAAATTGAGATAATAGTTAAGTCCTAGGAGAGAAAGCTCTACCATTTGTTGCTGGTCTCTGTGTAACGGGAAAGTGTAGGCCTTATCTGAAGCCCTGGCTGGAGTAGTGCGTGAGGCTGGACCATCTCAGCTAGCATCTTGAAATTGTCCTGAGCAGTTTATAGTCTAAAGCTGATCTTTGGGTGGTGTTTGTTAGCTTAGTGGCATTACCACAATCCAGGTGGAATCGCTGTTGTGGGACCCCATCATCCTGTTGGAGACTTCAAAGGTCACTGTTTGGAATGGTCATGATTCACTGCAGAAAACTTAAAACATTTTAAATGTCATACGCAGCAGATCTTGGAGAGGTTAAAAGACCATAATTTGTTGTACATCTAGAGTACACAAACTAAATTCCTAGTTACCTGATTCAGACTCAAGCCCAAAATCATGTATAAGAAGCTAGATTAAGCTCTTTTCTAAAATTAGTACTCTCTTTGACCGTTAATATCATGACATCTATAAATTTTGAAATAATATTTATACCTTAAGAAAAGTTTTAAAGAATCAAAATAAAACCAAAGAATTATGACATTAGTGGCAATAGAATAGTCCTCTAATTTTGGTTTTTCTTCTGTCCCATATCAGGTGGCTCTGCTGATATGAAACAGAGATTTTGGATTTTAGTTTAATAAGCATGCTTGGGTTTAGAGGAGAGAGCCATGTTCCAACTCCAAAGCCAGCTTTAATTTTTAATTGAACTGGGACTACAAAAAGACCATTTGCCTTATATGTCTGTAGAGAACAGCAGAAACAAACATTTGGGAAAATTCATGAAATTTTATCCTGTTGGAAATGTGATATACCAAAAGGCCAATTTACTCTTTTTTTCTTTTTTCTTTTTCTTTTTCTTTTCTTTTTTTTTTTTCTGACAGGGTTTCTCTGTGTAACTTTGTGCCTTTCCTGGATCTCGCTCTATATACAAGGCTGGCCTCGAACTCACAGAGATCCGCCTGCCTCTGCCTCCTGAGTGCTGGGATTAAAGACGTGCACCACCACCGCCCAGCCAATTTACTCTTTTTCTTGGGACATTTTCTCTGGATAATTCATCCATTTTCTTCAGATATCTCATTTGTCCAATGGTTTTCAGATTCCTTAGCTGGTTGCCTTCATTCTCCTGGAAAGACAAAAACAAAACCCTGCCCCAACCCTAACTTTGAAGAGTTTCCTTTTTGGCAGGTTATATCTGACCAAATGAGAAGCATTTGTTAGTCTTATAAGTTAGTTTAGATTGAATGGCCATGCTATTTGATGAACTAATGCCTCTTCTAAACAAGCAGTCTCTCCTGTTCGACTCTAATCTTTTCAATTTTGATGGTATCCATAGCTTTTCTTCTCCTGAAAAACAAAAGCAAAACCTCATCTCCAATGTAACACATTTTAGAAATCACTTCTTCTACCCAAGGATCATCATAAGTGTGAGATCCAATATCAGCTGCATTTCTAATCCATCCATCTAGGGATGCTGATCTTGCAGCATTTTCAAAAGCCAAAGATTCAATTAATATTTGTCTTAACTTCTGGATCATGTATCATTCTATTTATAACTGAAGTCGATCTTTGTAAAAAAAAAAAATCAGTGAAGGCTTGTTTTGGGCCTTGTATAATTTTAGTAAATGGCTCAGTCCTCTTTCCTGATTCTTCAATCTTGTCCCAAGCATTCAAAGCTGCTGTACAGTGTAGGGCCAAGATGTGATCATCAAATGTAATTTGTATCCCACATCAGCATAATGGCCCTCACCCAAGATTTGATCTTGAAATCTCATAACCTCTAGCCCTACCTCATTGTTCGATGATCCTATCTTCGTCTCTCCACCAGATTCTCCACTGTAACTGAGGACCAGCTTCCAAAACTGATGGAACTAAATCTTTCCAATTCTGAAGAATAATTCTGTTCTGAGTGGCCCATGAATTTAACATCTGCTTTACAAAAGGTGAATTCATACCATACAAAACTATTGCTTCCTTAAATCTCTTCCAATTTAACATTTTCTATAGGATCCCAGTTAACTTTTGAATAGTCTTGGGGATGCCTATCATCTGGTGGTCATTCTTGAATGGCAACTGGATAGATTAAGGTTGGTTTTCTAATAACCTTGAGCCGCTCCTCTTCAGTTTCATAATGCAATAGTGTGGTAACTTCTGCTCCATACTCCTGTGTGTGTGAATATTTTTCTTAGTTTCATTAGTCTGTCCAAGGATTTTATTCATCTTTATCAGTCAATTTTTTTTTGTATTTAGCACTGATATCCAACAATTTTTTTAGGGATAAAACAAGAATTGCCAAAATGATCAAAATGATAATGATTATAGTTGACATGTCAATCCCAGCTAAGTTCCATTTTCAAACCAACCATTGTGGAACTATACAGAGACCTAACTCCCTATATCATATTTCCCATTTTTAATGTGGGGGGGGAAACTTTTTTTTAAAACTAATCCCCCCCTTTAAGAATTCCCAGTTGTCAAGCCAGGCAGTGGTGGCTCATGCCTTTAATCCCAGCACTCGGGAAGCAGAGTTAGGTGGATCTCAGTGAATTCAAGGCCAGCCTGGTCTACAGAGCGAGATCCAGGACAGGCACCAAAACTACATGGAGAACCCCTGTCTCGGAAAAAAAAAAAAAATTCCCTGTTGTCTGACCAGATCTGCTGATGATGACAGTGAAGTGTGAGTCTGGTTGTTGCTGGGTAGCAGGGCTGGACTGAGGACACAGGTGATGCACAGCCTGGGTGAGGGCAGCTGCAGGTGCCTGAGCGTCGCGTGAGCTGAGTGTGTGGTAATTGCAACAATAGAAGCCTGAGCAGGTGTCAATAGCCCGAAGAGGGACTAGAGGAAGCCTGCAACCCAGGGAGAAGGAGCCAGCTGTCTGGAAATCAGACACAGGAACGTACGGAGAAACATGTACGGCGGGGGCTGCCCCAAGCAGAGCCAGTCAGTTGTTGGTGGCTAACTCCATTTGGAGCCCAGGTACCTCTGGAGTTTGGGCAGCAGCTGGAGACTGCTGTAGAGAGGCTGCAACAGGAAACTCCCAGCCTTGCTCAGAGGGCTTGGGCAAGAAAGGAAAAGCCAGCCAGCCAGCAGCACAGCGGGTCCAGCCGGGGTGAACGAGCGACTACCTCGTAATTTCGTGCCCCAAGTTGGATGCCAGGTGAAGCATTATTAATGCTTTTATATTAATGTTATTCTTTATCAATAAAAATTGGGAGTCAGATATCAGAGTATGAACCTGAGTGATCAGAGAAGCCACCAGTGACCTATCTCTTCTGTTCCTCTGTCCAAAAGGCCAAGATTTTCTCTCAGCCCCACCTTACTACTTCCTGTCTCCTATCTGTTCTCAGTCCTCCAAAACCTCTATGGTTAGTTTTAGTCAGCTAGTGACTAGCTCTGCCCTCTGACTCAAAGCAAACTTTGTCAGAATGCAATCAAAATATCACACAACACATTAGAGCCCCACAGCACTAGGCAAAAGATTCTGGAAGTGAAAAAGTTGAAGCTCTGAGTTTCCTTTTGACATCAAAAGGTCACTGCTGGGAAAACCCAAGTGCCTCATCTGAGTTCTTGAAAGATAGTACGTGCCTGGTCCTAATTTGGCAGCTTGCCTCTACCCAAGATGAATCAGTGGAAAGCAGTTGACAAAGGAACCTGAGATTTCTTCACACCCTGCAGTCAGGAAACAGTTCAGCATCTGTGTGCATTACTGGCTGCCCATGCCATGAAGCCGGTAAGTTTGTAGGAGTGCTCAGGGTTCCTGCTTAACTTTTTGCTTTGTGATGAACCTGGGTCTTTTTGGTTTGTTTGTTTGTTTGTGAAAAGATGGGAAAAGCCAATAGGAGAGACTGCAACACTGAACTTCATTTTCCCAGCACGAGTTGGGTAGAGGGCCTTGCTACAGAACTCCAAGGTTATCTGGAAGATAGGGCTGGGATACTGAAAATGGCAGGTAAGTGGGCCTAGGGTGTGTGTGCATGCACACGCACACATATGCACATACACACAACAACATTATAGAAGTGCTAAGGATACAGTGGCATACAGCTGGGGCCATGAGGCAGATTAGCAAAAACAGGCACCAGAGGGAGTCTGGCTCCAGGTCAGTCACCTTTGGTAATGGGAATAGAAAAGCATCCCACTGGTGCCCTAATTTTATCTGTTTTCCCTTTCCTCAGCATTTAGTCATCAATGAGGATGTAATTAACATACATAAATGCATTGTGAGAGAGCGTTTTTCTTTTTCTTTTTTTTTTTTTTTTAGATTTATTATATATACAGTGTTCTGTCTGCATGTACACCCTGCATGCCAGAAAGGGCACCAGATCTCATTATAGATGGTTGTGAGCCACCATGTGGTTGCTGGGAATTGAACTCAGGACCTTTGGAAGAGTAGCCAGTGCTCTTAACCTCTGAGCCATCTCTCCATAAACCTTTTTCTCATAACCAAGCTGGGACAGGACCCTAATGTGGGGACTGAATTTCAAAACAAACTATAAGGATGTATTTACTCTTTTTTTTTTAATTTATTCTTAACATTTAAAATTATTTAAAATGCTAAAATGCTTCCTAATTAAAAAACATTTATCTGATACTTCTGTATATGTCTATGTGTGCATTCAGGTAGATGTGTGTTCATGTGTGGAAGCAGAGGTCAATATCTACGTGGCTTTTTGAGGAAAGGTCTCACTGGCCTGGAGCTTGGTGATTAGAAGAGGCTAGCTGGCCAGCACGCTATGGACAAATGCAGGGCTACGATTACAAGCATTTGCCAGCAGGCCTGGCTTTTTCAGATGGATTCTGGGGAACGGAAAGGTGTGGCAAGCATTTTATTGACAGGGCTCTCTACCCAGCCTGATGATTTTCTTTTTAATTAATCATTTATAGATTATGTGTGTGTTTTGTGTGTATGTACACACACACACACACACACACACACACACACACACACACACACACACCGTGCATGCAGTGCCCACGGAGGCCAGAAGAGGGCATCAAAACATTTTGGAACTGGAGTTACAGGTGGTTGTGAGCCCCCATGTGGGTGCTGGGAATGGAACCCCAGTCCCCTGTATGCTAATACTTTTAATTAGTTACTTAAAAAAAAGTTATCTTGAATTAGGAACACATGTGCAAAATGTCACAGAATGAACACTTTAAAGTTCAGCACTTAAAAAGTGAATGAAATGGGATTTTGCCAACTTAGAATTCTGACTGAGGAGGAACATACCTAAGAGAGAAACTAAATATTCAGAATTACATCAAGGGTGCACTGTGTTTTACTAAACTACAAGGGAGACATGGGTCTTGGGAAAATTTAAACCAAACGGAACAAGCTCATGAGATCACAGGACTTGTGAGAGGTGGTACTGGGACTCTGAAACCTGCAAGGAAGACACTCTTACGAAGAGCTGACTGGACCCGCTGTTTAGTCAGTGAGAATTTATTGTTGATTCAGCTGATGTGCAGGCTAACCCTTCACTGGCTTCCTGGCAGGTTGTGATCAGCATTGTCAGGGAGTCGCACACCCATGCTGTGCAACAGGTTGGAAGCAGGCCCTGCTAGCCCAGCTTGGGAGCTGTAGGATTCCAGGATATTTGAAACCAGGTTCAGGTCTACATCCACCGCTTCAACAACGCAATCTCCTGCACCTGAGTCTTCCTCATCTGAATTGTCATTTGCAGTCTGGGAAGGAGTTCCCTTCTTCTAGAGAGAGAGGAAGAGAGAGGTAAGATACAACATGAGATAGTAGCCCTTAAGGGTGGATGTTGGTTACAGTAAAATGCAATAACTTAGCAATAACATACTCACTTGAATTCCAAATTAAAAATGAAATTTCCAATCCTTGGTGACATAAAGTGAAAATGAGCTTTCATAATGTGATTTGATGCACATATATTAACACCTGGTTCCATCAGGTGTGGTGGTGGCACAAGCCTGTAATACCAGCACTTGAGAGGTGGAAGCCAGAGGATCAGAAGTTCAAGGTCATCCTCAGCTACACAGGGAGCTTGAGGACAATCTGGACTAGAGATCCTGTCTTAAAAGAAGCTTGGTTCTAAAGAATAAGACACATTTCGGTCTCAAGAGTTCCTACAAACTGAACACGTCTGTCCCTGCTTTGAAATAACCCCAAAGAGATAGCTAGCTTTAAAGAGGCACACTCAGAGCCTGCATTAATACATTAATAAAGGACAAAAATCTAAGTTTTCTCCCAAATGAAAGAAGTTAGATTTCCTTTGTTCCCTGACCACAGTCTTTTTAACTACAGAGCATCCACTTTGTTACGTGGGCCTCCCATTTCACAGGCTGGGGGAAAAGACTGGAAAAACTGCACCTTAACCTATAGACCTTTATATCTGTGTTATGCAAACTGTGGTCCACAGACTAACAGTCTGAATCTCTCGGGACTTCCCAAAACGAATTTTCAGCTCTTTGTCCATTTGGCTTAATAATGGCCATCATTGCCTGGTATGGTGGGGTATATCTTTAAACTGATCTCTGTGAATTCGAGGCCAGCCTGGTTTACAGAGTGAGTTCCAGGGCAGTCAGAACTACACAGAGAAACCCTATCTCCAAAGACTAAAAGAACTTAAAAAAAATGTATGTGTGTGTGTGTGTGTGTGTGTGTGTGTGTGTGTGTGTGTGTAATTATTATAACCAGGCATGGTAGTCCATGCCTGCAGTCTCAGTTACTCAGAGGCTGAGGCAGGGGATCACCTCAGTATAGGAGTTTAAAAACACTCTGAGCAACACCCTGACGTGAAGGAAAGGAAGGGAATGGGACACAGAAGGGAAGGAGAAGAAGCCATCACGAAGTTTGTATTCAGAAAATGAAGTTTATAGTCTGCCTTTTCCTTTTAGTGGTGAAAACTCAACCAAAGGCTTCGCGCAGGTCAGACCCCTGCTCTACCACTGAACTACACTCTCAGCAGCTGCCCCTCTGTTACAGTCCCCATGGGCCTCAAACTCTTGGGCTTAAGTGATCTTCCTTTCTCGGCCTCTTCAGTAGCTGTGGGTTATAGGCGCACGTCACTGTACCTGGCCCCTAGAACCTTTCATTATACCAATGTTAGGGGGAAACTAGCGATCTTGGGGTTGGGAGTATAGCTTAGTGATGGACTGTGTGCTTAGCATGTACCCCAGGCCCTGGGGTCAATTCTTAGTATCAATCAACCAGCAATAAAATTAGCACTCATTCATTTCAAACCTCACAAATCAAAAGAAAAGAAAGGAAAACTCAGATGAAATACGACTGTCACTCTCCTACACATGGAGAAGGAGAGGTTAAAAACTTACTGCTTGCTTCCGGGTACTGAAGCTTTTGCCCATGCTGGTGTGCGCCAGCTCCTGGTCCATCTGGGCCATGTAGGACTTGAGACTGCCAAGAGCTCCTTTCAGAGACTCAGAGTCCTGAGTTTCAAAGCCCAAGTCATCATCACTGTCTAAACATTCGAAGTCGTCTTCATCCATGTCATCAGAATCTGACTCTTGAGGTTTTGCCCCTGTATTGACCGAGACACAGAAGGTACTGGGTTACACATCTCAAAAGGGCTGGAATGTTCCACAAGGACCAAACGAGTTACCCCAGCTACTTTGTAAAAATCCTTTCCCAAAACGATGATTCAGGGAGGCTCTTGTAAGACCAGGAATAGGCTGAGCCAAGAGATTCAACTTAGCTTTGTAAAGTGAATTTGATTAATTAAAATTTTTTTAAAAAAAGATGAAGCCAGGAGTAGTGGCACATGCCTTTAATCCCAGCACTTGGGAGGCAGAGGCAGGTGGATCTCTGTGACTTGGAGGCCAGCCTGGTCTATAGAGTGGGATCCAGAATAGCCAGGCTGTTACACAGGCTGTTTTGAGACAACAACCTTGTCTTGAAAAAAACAAAATAAATGAATGAATGAATGAATGAATGAATGAGTGAATGAGTGAGATGAAAACACTGGGCTGTTGAGATGGTTCCCAAGGATGGGTGCCTCTTGTACAACCTGATGATCTGTGTTAGATGCCCTAAGGGGAAGAAGAAAACTACACCACAGAGTTGTCCTGTCTGACCTTTACACTCATGCTGTACACATGCCACCCGTGCACGCACACAATGCACACACACAATGCACACACACATACACACACATTGTAATAATAAGTATCTTCTAATTAAAAAACTGAGCTCAGTAGTAGAGAACTTGCCTTAGCATGTATGAAACCCTGGGTTTGATCTCCAGCACCATAAAAAATACAGATAAAAAATGGGGGCTGGAGAGATGGCTCAGAGGTTAAAAGCACTGCTGTCTTGCTGAGAACCTAGGTTTGGCTCTCAGCACCCACAGGGCAGCTTATAACCATCTGGAACTCCAGTTCCAGGCTATCCAACACCCTCTTCTGGCCTCCTCAGGAACCAGGCACATACATGATCCACACAAATACACATAGGCAAAAATACTCGTATATAAAATAAATCTTTTTAAATCACAGGTACAAATTTTTAAAACTTTAAAATTAGAAAATGACATTAATATACATTGATGTCAACATTCAGCTACAGAGACACTGTTTCCTATCTCACTGCCTTCTCTGAGACATCTTTAACAGCTGGATGGTATCCAGATGTCAGATGTAATGGATACAGCTCTGTGCACAGGCATATGCAAATATGGAGATTTCTTTCAGTAAAAGACTTATTTTCATTTGTGTGTGTGCATGCATATGCCCATGTGTGTGCAGGAACCTACAAGGGGCGGAAGAGGGCATCAGATCCCCTAGAGCTGGAGTTTTAGGAGGTTGTGAGCCGCCTGACATGGATGCTTAGAACCAAATGCCAGTCCATTGAAAGATCAACAAGAAAGCAGGCCCACGGTTTTCTCTCTCTCTCTCCTCCCTCCCCCCCCTCTCGTTTTGTTTTTTTTGTTTTTTGTTTTTTTTTTTTTTTTTTTTGTTTTTTTTTTTTTTTTTTTTTTGGTTTTTCAAGACAAGGTTTCTCTGTGTAGCTTTGAGCCTTTCCTGGAACTCACTTGGTAGCCCAGGCTGGCCTTGAACTCACAGAAATCCACCTGCCTCTGCCTCCTGAGTGCTGGGATTAAAGGCGTGCGCCACTACCGTCCAGCTTATGGTTTTCTTTCTTAACCTAGATGTGCTTACAGTGAACTATGGTCTGCTTTTCCACATACTATGTCTTGTAGGCCTTCTTGCAAAATACACAGATGACTTCATACTTTGTTATGGCTGTGAAAATTCATAATACAGTGATTTATTTACCCATTTCTCCTTTGGTGGTCATTAGAATTTTGGTGCTACAAAAAAGCACTGAAATGACCATCAGTGACCATTTATCTCTTTCATAGAGTAAATAATCCTTGAAGTGAAATTGCTAAGTCAAAAAAAAAAATTGCTAAGTCCTAAATTCTCAAAATGTCCTGTGAAAAGACAACTTAGACTTACTTCTTCCCAGAGTTGATGGTGTTCATTTCTCCAACCCTTTAAAATAGCTGATTAATTTTTTCTAAGGTGAGGAAAAAAAAATCATGCTTTTGTTTTTCATTTGCTTGCTTACTAGGAAGAGTTAACTATTTTCAAAGATTTACTGGTTACTCTTCAGTGCATAGCCTGTTCATACCCTGTGTTTTTGTTTTGTGTGTGCGTGTGTGCGCACATGTATGTGCCAGTGTATCTGCATGTGTGTACACTGCATGTTAGGGGTCTTCTTCTATCACTCTTCACCTTGTACCTTGACACAGTCTCTCTATTGAACCTGGAGCTCCCCAGCAGGCTCCAGGGATCCGCCTATCGATTTCTGTTCCTTCAGTACTGGATTGGAGGCCTATGCATCCGTGCCTGGCTTTTCATGTGAGCCTGTGATCCGAACTCAAGTGCTCGTGCTCCTGTGCGGCACCTTCCTACTGAGCCAACCCCCAGCCCTCTGTCGTTTCTTATTTTCTTATTGATTTCTAAAATAGTAAGCCTGAATGAAAAGACAGAAAATGTAACATGGAAGCCACATTAAAATCCTTTCAAAACGTAAAAGGTTTGTGCGCTCAGTCAGCAGCTAGCAAGTCAAGCACTAACTAGGCTGCCTCTGTAAAGTAATTCAACCAGGCAGTAATTTATGGTTACAAACAACTCGAAACCATCAAAAGAAAGGAGTATTTTGGCTCATACATGATCTAATGTCCCAGTGCACTAAAAACAGTGATATCCCTTCACAGTTGTAAAATAAGAGTAAACACCACACTGTAACTCACCTAAAATCTTATCAAAATAATTAAGAAAGGAATCTGCATCAAAAGTGATTGGCGCTTCAGAAGGGTCTCTGGAAGATGAAAGGGAAAAGGCATGTAATTTATCCTGACCACAGTCCTTTGAGGCATGTTCTGAGAAGTACTGTGCTTAGAGAAACTACCAGAAATATCCAAGAAAGGAACAGCAAGGGAAATCACAGTTTAAATAAAAAAAGAAAAATTCCTTGTGTTTATTTGGGTGGCAATAAAAATACAAAAGTCTGGTGACCGAAAAGTAAATTTACACCTTGTTAACAGACATCTAAGCATATGCATTCAGTGATCTATCTGTTCTTTACTCCCTGCAGGACACGTTGTAAAAGAAATGATTTATCTGAGTTCACTTACATAATGTTTATTCTTACAGGACTCCAGCTTATACCTTTAACCCCAGCACTAGGAGGGGTAGTCAGGAAGATCGTGACTTCATGTGAGTTTAAGGCAAGAAAACAACAAAAGTAAAAGCTTAACAAATTGCACCTTCCATTATTCTTTGCCTCTTAACAACAAATAATGTGCATAAACTTGTATCTTTTCTTACAGTTCAGGAATAGTAACACTGGCAAAGTTTCACTGGGCTGGGAAGGAGCTTAGCAAGGTGCACTTGTTGGTGTGCACAGGCTCTGGTCAATGGTGTGCACAGGCTCTGGTCAATGGTGTGCACAGGCTCTGGTCAATGGTGTGCACAGGCTCTGGTCAATGGTGTGCACAGGCTCTGGTCAATGGTCTATAGCTCTGGGTCAATGGTGTGCAAAGCCTCTGGTCAATGGTGTACACAGGCTCTGGTCAATGGTCTATAACTCTGGGTCAATGGTGTGCACAGCCTCTGGTCAATCCCTTACCAAGAGAGAGATTTGCTGTACAGGAAACAATTCTATCCACTTTTTCCTATTTACTTGCCACAAACAGCTTCACAGTTCTGTGATTCTTTCTGCCTCTGACGAGTTCCTTGAATCCCTCTCTTTGAGTTTCAAGATTCTGTCTGCTTGCGGGGTAGGAGATCAGAAGCCTGAGCTCATTGAGAGCTACATGCGACAGAGTCTACAGGTTCTGAATAAGAGTCTACAGGAGCCGGGCATGGGAGCTCACACCTTTAACACAGTACTCTGGAGGGAGAAGCAGGCAGAGAGCTATAATTTCAAGGCTAGCCTGGTCTATATAGTGAGTTCCAGGACAGCCAGGGCTGTAGAGAGACCCTGTCTCAGAACAAGACTAACAAAGTGACAGTGCCATGGCTCTAGGTGGTGGCTTTTAAACCCACTGTGTTTTCTGGCTTACTTCGGGAACTACAGAGGCCACCTGAAATCTGACCTCAGATAAAGAGGATGCACTCTATGCAGCACCAAAAGAGGAAACCGAGCAGCACAAGGAACTTGCTCAAAAATAAAAACAGCCATTACACACAAGAAAAAAGAAGGGAGAGAGAAAAGCAACATCAAAACACACCAGTGTGGTGGCCTGTGGCTAC
>CABHPH010156153.1:0-14769 GCA_902168325.1 Peromyscus nudipes
CTTCCTTCCTTCCTTCCTTCCTTCCTTCCTTCCTTCCTTTCTTTCTTTCTTTCTTTCTTTCTTTCTTTCTTTCTCCCGAGACAGGGTTTCTCTGTGTAGTTTTGAAGTCTGTCCTGGATCTCGCTCTGTAGACCAGGCTGGCCTCGAACTCACAGAGATCTGCCTGGCTCTGCCTCCCGAGTGCTGGGATTAAAGGGGTGCACCACCACTGCACAGCATGGAAGGGTTCTTTTGATTCATAGTTTAAAGGTGCAGTACAGCAGCAGCAGGAGCTCTGAAGTGGCTGCTCAGACTGCATTCCCAGTCAGGAAGCAGCGAGAAAGATTGATGCTAGCACTCAGGCAGCTCTCCATATTTTCAGTTCAGGATCTGAGCCTAGGGAGTGATGCCACCCGTAGTTAAGGGGAGCCTTCCCACCTCAGTCAGCCTAACCTAGATCATCCTTCATAGTTATGCTTTGAGGCTTGTCTCCCAGGTGAGTCTAGGGCCTGTCAAACAGATAGTCAATGCCATTGCAGGTTGTAAATGTGCCGTTCTGTCTGCTTCTCCAGTTTGGATGAATTTTCTTGAATAATTTCATTATCAATCTCTTTGTTTTTCTTCTCTTTTGAAATCATTGTTCTTTTAAGAGATATGTGCCTCTCTGGATGTCTTAGTTATTTTTCTATTTCTTTGAGAAAACACCGTGACCAAGGAAACTGATGAAGGAAAACATCTAATGTGAGGGCTCACAGTTCCAGAAGGTTAGAATCCATGGCCATCATGTCTGGGAGCACAGCAGCAGGCAGGCAGGCAGGCAGGGTCACTGGAGAAGTAGCTGAGAGCTCACATCCCTATTAACAAGTACGAGGCAGAGAAAAGTGGAGTACTAACTGGAAATGGGATGAGCTTTTGAAACTTCAAAGCCCATCCCCAGTGACACACCTCCTCCAACAAAGTTGAATCTTTCCCAAATAGTCCCAACAACTGTGGACCAAGCATCCAAATATATGGGCCCTATGGGAGCCATGCTCATTCAAATCACCACAACGGACTAGTTTTCTATGTTTTTAACTTTTAAAATTTATTTCTTATTTACTTTTGTTCAGCTTTCTGGTGATAGTTTCAACGTTTTTGTTCATTTTTACTATTAGATTTCTAGTTCTCAAGTTCTTGTATTTTTTCTATTGTTCCTCTTGTTTAATATTGTGTGTCTGTCTGTGTGTCTGTGTGTGGGCACACACATGCTGTGGCACCTCTGTGGAGTTCTGAAGACATCTTTGTGGAGTTGGTTCTCTCTCTCCACCAAGATGATTCAAGGGATCAGGTTTAGGTCATCAGGCTTTGTGGTGAGTGCCTTCTGCTCGCTGAGTTATCTCAAGGCCCTTTTAAGTTTTCTTTCCTTCTTTTCTTTCCTTCCTTCCACCCATCCTTCTTTCCTTCCTTCGTTTCACCCTCCCTCCCTCCCTCCCTCCCTCCCTCCCTCTCTCCCTCTCTCCCTCCCTTCTCTGCTCCCTTTCTCCCTCCCTTCTCTTTGTGAGAAGATCTAACTGTGGCCCAGGCTGACTGGTCTCAAAATCAGGAAAATCCCCTTCCTTTAGCCTCTCCAGGTACGTTCAAGCACACCCAACTCCAAGAGCCCCCTTTATTATCTAAGGCATTTATAAAATATCTGTCTTTATCGTGCATCTGTAGCACTAATTCTTTTTTTTCGTTAAACCTTTTGAGAATTTTGTACATTCAGTACTGTATTTATGCAGTGTCTACCAATTCTCCCCATCTCCATCTCCTATGATGTACCCCTCACTCCTCTTTATTTATAACATTTTCTCCTATGATTATTACTGTTACACATATATACACATGTATATATTTATGTGTATATGCATCCACACATATATAAAACATATTGATTATTTAGTGTTGCTCTACGTACATATGTTTACATCTGACCATTTAAGTGTAGATAATCTATCAGGGGCTTATCCCTGGAAAAGACTGATTTTTTTTTCTCAGTAGACACTGATTGCTCTTCATCTAGATGTGTGACTTTGTAAGATTTCCCCATCACATCAGTATATTGACTGGTACTGTCATTGTCCAGAACTTGTTTATACAACTATATTGTTGAGATGTCCTGGGCATAGCGTTCCCGTCACATATAGTCGACACCATCTACCAGCAGACGTTGTGACCCTCTGGCTCTAACCATCTTTCTTCCTCCTCTCCTGCAATGCTCCCTAAGCCTTACAGTTCGGGAGGGGGGTTACATTGTAGATACACCAGTTGGGGTGAAGTACACAGGGTCATTTATTCTCTGCACTTTCATGGGCTGCGGATTTCTATAGTAGCTCAGTCTACTGCAAAAAGAAGTTTCTTTGATAGGAGGTGACCGCCACGCTTACCTGTGGACATAAGGATAAGAATTTAGAATACAGTTAGAAATTATATTGGTTTAGGGAAATGGCAGTAGGAAGTTCTCCTCTAGGATTTATGACAATTCCAGTTATGGATAGTTGCTAGGTTTAGCATACAGGCACCAATTCTTCCCTGTTGAGCAGCCCTTAAGTCCTATGGCTAAGAGTTTCTCCCAAGATAAAAATGCTCTTGTTGCACCTTTGTGAGTATCTTGTTGGGCTGGTCAGCGTTATGGTTTGCAGGCTGCCCAGATGGTTTCTTTTCTTAATAGATACTCACGGCAGTATATACAGGTGTTATTTTTTCCCTCTTCACTACAGCTGAGTATTTTTGTTTTGTTTTTGTTTCTTTGGTTTTTTGAGACAGGGTTTCTCTGTGTAGCCCTTGCTGTCTTGGATCTCACTCTGTAGACCAGGCTGGCCTCAAACTCACAGAGATCCACCTGCCTCTGCCTCCCTAGTGCTGGGATTAAAGGTATGCACACCATGCCCAGCAACAGCTGAGAATTTTTTGTTGTGGGTTTTAGAGTTTTCCCTATCCTATTCTTTTCTGTCTGGCCAGAGCAATTAAGATTAGTAGGAGGATCGTAAAGCTGATAGGAGACACTGAGCATGTGAGGGGCTTGTGGGTTGTCGGCTAGCATTCCGTAATGCTAGTAATCCTAGAGATTATTTCTAAATACCAGTGGTAGGTGCTGGGGCAGTGACGAACTAGGAGATGAGAGGAAAAGCCAATAGTAAGTTCTTTCAGATATGTGTGTAAGGAAATGGGCTCCTGGGAAATTCTTGAAGCTTAGTGTGCCCATGCACTCAAATGTGACTATATATGAAACCCCGAGGGAGAAGACTGTGGAAACTGTTAATCAATGTATTGTCACTACAGACTTGCCATGAGGCCTGGGAATATTGTCACTAGAACTTACAGCTGGAAAGACGAGCGAGACACAAAGTTGAGGAGAAGAAGACATTCTGGAAGCCCCTGGCAATTTTGCACGTTCCCGATGTCTCAGTGAACTATGCGTTTCTTAGAAGAGCAATGATCACCACTTAGCACCCACAGTTAAATTTCATGTAGGTTTTTTTTCCCCTTGCCATTGAGTTAGAACAAAGCAGAACCGTAGCTCCCAACTGAGCACGTTAGCAATAGACTGCAGCATGAGGATTTTGAGAATAATTGTGGTCGGTTTGGGATGTGTGTTTGCTTTTGTCACTATGACAAATAACCAAGAAAAACAACTTTAGGAGGAAAGGTTAACTGTGGCTGTTTCAGATTTCAGTCCACGCTCAGTTGACTCTACTGTGTATAGGCCTGTGACATGGCAGAAACATCACGGCAGAAGAGCTCATCACAGTGATGCTCATCAACTCAGGCCTGGAACAGCGCACATCTTTTCAGGAATGCCCCTGTGACCCATCTCCTTGTCTTAGTTATTTTTCTTTCTGTTGATCAAAACACCCCGACAACATAAAGGAGAAATGATTTCTTTTGGCTTACCATTCCAGAGGGATGTAGTCCATCATGGGGGGGGGGTGGAGTGTGGTGAACAAGGCATGGTGACAAGAATATGAAGTCCTCATCAGTAGTCTGGAACGAGAGAGAGAGAGAGAGACAGAGACAGATGGAGACAGAGAGAGAAGGAGGAAGAGACAGAGACAGATGGAGACAGAGAGAGAAGGAGGAAGAGATAGACAGAGAGACAGAGAGAGAAGGAGGAAGAGATAGACAGAGAGACAGAGAGAGAAGGAGGGAGGGATAGACACACACACACACACACACACACACACACACGAGAGAGAGAGAGAGAGAGAGAGAGAGAGAGAGAGAGAGAGAGAGAGAGGCTATAAAACCTCAAACCTCAAAGCATGTCCCCACTAACATACATGTCCCAGCAAGACTCCATTTTTTAAACGTTCCATAGTCTTCCTAAATGGTGCCACCAGCCTAGACCAAGTGTGCAAACCCACGAGCCTGTGAGCAGCATTTCAGAAGTGAGACACAGCACTCTTCCTCCTAGGCTTCACCGCCTGGTTTATACTGCCTCTCAATAATGCCATCAGATTCTGAATCCATCACAGACTTTATAATGCAGTCACTTCCCCAAAGCCCCACCCCTGGACAGTGGGAAGAGAGCCCTCAACACGAGAGACACCTCATATTCAAAGGGTAACACGCTGTCAGGTTTTTGTTGGTTGGAGGCTGGCCAACTTTTCAGGGAAGACAGACTACACTTATATTCCACACAAGTTCTTCCTTGCCGTGGTGGTTTCTGAGGAGACAAGAAAGCAAAGCTTTGAGAAGAGGTTTTTTTGGTGCTCCAGTATTATTTCAGAAAGGCTTCTTCAGAGAACACGTTTCTACGTTGTTGTTTGTTTGCTTTTTGATAAGCTGCAGCTGGAGTCATACATATTAATAACTGGCCATCTCCTCTGATCAGATTGGTGACTACCCCAACTGTCACCAGAAAGCCTTAATCCAGTAACTGATGGAAACAGATGCAGAGACCCACAGCCGCACATTGGGCTGAGCTGGGGGAATCGTGCTGAAGAGAGGGAGGCAGAATTGTAGGAGCCAGAGGGGTCAAGTACATCACAAGAAAACCCACAGAAACAACTAACCTGTGCTCATAGGAGCTCACAGAGTCTGAACAACAACCAGGGAGCCTGCATGGGACGGACCTAGGCCCTTTACATGTGTGTGACAGTTATGTAACTTGATCTGCTTGTGGGACTCCAAGCAATGAGAACAGGGGCTGTCCCTAATGCTTTGGCTGGCTCTTGGGAACCTATTCTCCTACTTGGTTGCCTTGCCCAGCCTTAATACAAGGGGAGGTGCTTAGTCTTACTGTACTTTGATATGCCATGTTTTGTTGATACCCATGGGAAACCTGCCCGTTTCTGAACAGAAACAGAGGAGGAATGGATTGAAGGTGGGCAGAGAGGGGAAGGGAATGGGAGGAAAGAAGGGAGGGGAAACTGTGGTCAGATGTAAAATAACTAAGTAAGTAAACAAACAAACAAATAAACAAATAAATAAATTATCCAGAATATCTAATTCCTGAGCATTTGGGTAGTACTATGATCTAACCCAGGTTAAGTTCCACCCACCACTGCTTGATATTTTTGAAATGAGGTATCATGTAACCCAGGCTCATCTTGAGCTCACTCTATATAGCTGGGGCCGCTCTTGAACTCCTGATCTGCCTGTCTGAATCTCCCAAGGCCTGGGTTTATACTTGTACATCACTATGCCTGACCAGGTTAGCTCTTGACTTCTCCCTCTACTGTTTTCAAGTTATTTTATTCTTAGTTTTCCAAGTAATTTTATGTTTATCTATTTTTCTAGGTTATAAAATTTTATAGGTACTCTGTATTCACTGTCCTTCCCTTTTTGTTAGTTTATATGTGGAAAATTATTTTTCATCATTTTATTGTGACCCTTAAAGAGCAAATAGAAATATGTACATGTATCCAATATGCTGCCTTTGGCTGTGGGTTCACACAAATGTTTTTTATTCCTTTGGAAATAAAAGCAATGGGGTTATTAAAATGTTTGCATGACCCATAGTGGGAATATTCCGAAAGGAAGTGGCCCGAGCATTCATCTTGGCTTTTCTTCCTCACTTTCAACACTGCCTATGAAATATTAAAACATCCAGGTTTGCAAGCTGGGCGAGTCAAGAAGCTATATCTGAGGTCAGAGGTTATTCCAGAATCTCGTTTAGTTTTTAATTCAGCAAGTACATTCTGAGCAACCTTAACATTTTGGCCACTGACTTAGGTGAAGGGAGTTCAGTGATTTTAAAAAATACAGAAGTCTTTGCTCATGTAGGGTTTATGTTCTAGTAGGAGACAGACGATTAGAAAAGTAAGGCAATTTCTATAAGGGACAGTAAAACAGACTGAGGAGAAAGGAGTGGGGTCTTGCTAGTTTTTGTAGACTGAACAGGAAAGTTCTCTTCAGAAGACTACTTAAAAATCATTTAAGACCTTTACTAATAGGTGTTTGCAAACTATTGACCTTCTTCCTCTTCCTCCTCCTCCTCCTCTCCTTCTCCTCCTCCTTCTTCTGTTCCTCCTCCTCCTCCTCTTCTTGTTCCTTCTGCTTCTTTGGTGTCCGGTCTCACTATGTTGACTACACTAGTCTCAAACTTACTATGTGGCCCAGGCTGGTTTCAAACTAGCAATCCTCCTGCCCCAGTCTCTAAAGTACCGGAATAACAGGTGCACACTGTCATACTTGTTGGGTCTTTAGATATCGAGTTGGAAAGTTCTATTACAAATTCAAAATGAAGTTCTTAAAAATCTTGATGAGCAGGGGCCAAAGAGATGACTCAGCAGTTAAAAGCAGTGGCTAGCCACTCTTCTGCGGGACCAGGGTTTGATTCCCAGAACCCACATGGCAACTCACAGCTGTCTGCAATTCTACCAGACACGCATGTGGTGCATACACATACTTGTAGGCAAAATACCAATATCGTAAAATGATAATTTTAAAAAATCTTGACCAGACATGAAATGATTTCAAGACTTTAGGACAATCACTTTGGGGAGACAAAGGGAGGTTGGCACTGAACACAAAACCCCACACACGCCCTCCACTAATGTTCTTTTGAAGGGACTCATGTACTGGGAGTGTGCTCCCCTCTGGACCCTGGATTAGGCACAGATCACACCCAAACACAAATTTCTAAGCCAAAACCAAACACAGAGAGATCCTTTATTAAGCAAGGCAAAGAGAGAAGGTGACTGAATCTGAGTCGGGCAGAAACAGCAGCAAATAGCTTTGCAAGTGTTCATTTTAACAGGGAAAAGGGGGAACTCTGTGTCAGAATGAGCTAAGATGAGTTGGTAAGTTCTGATTGGGCATTTTAATTAGGGTGGTCAAAATAATGAACCTTGATTGGTGGACCTTGATGTTTTGATAGTTGGACCTTTGTGATCAGCCTCAGGAATGAGTTAGGCATAACCAAGTGGCCAAATAAGGGAAGAGACCTTGGTGGCTAGCTTTAGGAATGTAATCTAAAGCTTTAGTAAGGGAGAGGGAAGCGGAAATGGCAAAACCTGCCAGCACCATTTGCCATGCAAGAGCCCTTCATCTTTACCTTAAGCCCCAGAAAAGACAGGTGTGATCAGAGACCTGAAGAAATGGAGGGGAGCAGGGAAAGTGCAGCCAGGCAGACAGATGCATCAGGATTGTAGACCGTGAAGAGTTGAATCTGTGCACAGCCCCGGAGGTAAGTCACACTGACAAGGCCGTGACCATGGGAGGATTTGATGGGCTCTTACCCAGACCACTGGATGCTCTGCAGGCTCTTTCTGTGCCTTGGGAGGAGCAAGTCTGCCGGTACAGGAGAGTTAGATAGGAGAAGTCCTTTCCAAGCAAGAGCTCGCGGAGCTGCAGGAGAGGAAGAAGCCTATTGTCCACATCCTCACAATGAAGTCCAACATGCCATGAGGCAGCCAAACCAAGGCTGGGTTCCCTTAGGGGACAGGAGGAGCCTCGAAGCAGGCAATGAATCCCAGGCAATGAATCTCTGTGATTTGTTCACTATTTCTGAGATTGGGACAGGGCTGCTGTTAGTATCTGATGAGACAAAAGCGCCCAGATGGCCTTTTCTTTTCCCTCATTAAAAGGGGGAGGAGCTTAAGCGGCCACACCTCTCCCGGAGAATTGATAGGCAGCTAACGGTCCCTGGGGAGGGAGAGAGATTTTCTTTAGTGTTGTAGCCACTGGTAAGAAGCCTGTTCTGTAAACAAGCCCTCACTTAAGCTCCAGTGAGTAACCAGAATGAAATTGAAGTAGGACCAATTGTTAGATACTAATTTATTCATTTCTTTGTGATTGACCTAAAGCACTGCTTGTCCTGCTTATTCGCCAAGCACGACTTCCTGGAATAGAATGACCCAGAAAATAGCTGAAACACTGGGTTGTGAGCCTTAACCACCTTCTGACTGCCACTTTTGTTTCTGTAAAATAAATAAATAAATAAATATATAAAAAATCATGCTTGCCTGCCCCACCTTTGTGGTTATAGAGTATAAAATGAGAATACAAATGACCCAGCATCAAAGTCTTGTAGGCATTATCCTGGCTTTGGGTTACCTGTGACATCTCCATTCTTCCTCTCACACTAGTATCAGAGGGCTTGTTCTAGAAAGATTCGCCCAAAAGAATAAATTTGGCCATTATTTAAAAAAAAGTGAAAGAAGGGAATGAGCTGGGAAATAAAGGAATGAGTGGGAGGGGCAATGGGAGAGGACAGGGTGATGGAGTGGATGTGATCTGTGGTGATATTTTATTTGTATGTTAATAAATAAAGTTTGCCTGGAGATCGGAGGAACTAGCAAGTCATTTTAAGTAAACACAAAAGTCAAGCAGTGGTAGCACATGCCCTTAATTCGATCACATGGCAGGCAGGGTCTCTGTGTGTTCAAGGCCACACTAGAGAACAGAGCCAAGCGTGGTGACACATGCCTTTAATCCCAGTATTAACCATAGAGACCTGGAGGTCCCTGATCTAAGGCTTTCACTCCTATATTTGGCTCCGTGTTTTGTATTTAATAAGACCATTTAGAAATTCATCTACAGTGATCAAATTGCATTATAGATGTATGAAAATGTATTAATGAAACCTGTTACGCACAATTAATACATACTACTAAGAAATGAAAGACAGAAGGAGAGAAGATTGGCAAATATTATAAAACTGATAACAAACACATCAACTGGCATACTTGCTTGTGTGACTCACCAACTAACCACAGAGCCGGAGGGCAGCTGTGAGCAAGTAAAGGAAAAGGCTGGCCACTGGGTGCTCTGGCAATGAGAAGACAGAGAACCAAGCTAAAGCCTGGTGGATCTCATTGGACGAACAGGGATGGGAGAGGCAAAATAAACCTTCAAAAGGAAGCAGTGGGCATTCCTGGGTATCATAGTAATATAGCATATCCAGAAAGACTGACTGGGGCTCTGGGGCATGGCTTTCAAAAATAAACCTCATCAGACTGATTGAGAGAGTGTGTCCTTGCTGAGAACTCAGGCAGTAGTTTGTGAGATTCAGTTAAAAAAAGAATTCATATTAGAAACAAAACAGAACAGAATAGAACACAGGGGTGGAAATCATGGTAAAAAGAGAAAAAGACTTGAGCAGTTTCTGAGTCACAACAACAAAATCCAGACTACCAAATACAGGGTTGGGAAGCAACAATTCAGTGGAAAATGAAATGTCCTCTCCCGATGACAGGCAGCAGGCTAACTGATCCCTGCCTCGGACAGAATGTGATACGATGGGATCACTGCACTCCAGGGATAAAGAAGGCTCTATCCAGAAAGAAACTAAGACATAAATTACCAAAAGAGTGTCAGACCTCTCATCTATAATAGAAACCAGCACAACGCCAATAATGACAATGATATTGGAGGGGATGATAATGACGTTCGTTTGTAGAAAGCCATGAAAAGAATGTCGTGTCTTTAAGAAATCAGGAAGGGCAGCAATGACATACACTACCTAACAAAGGATCGAGAAAGAGTTCAGCCGCTGAAAACTGAAGAAATAAGAGGAACTTCCAATCGGGATTTTGCGAGAAGGAGGTGAGGGGAGAAACAGAGTAACTTTTTTTTTTTTTAAACTTTTAAGTATTATTATTGTTGTTGTCTTTGCTTTGAGGCAGGGTCTCTCTATGTAATTGGCATGGCCATAAGGTGACCCCTTGGCCTCCTGGGTCCTAGGGTTACTGGCATGTGCCACCCGGTGTGCCAGGAAACAGTGAGTCTCACGCAGAGTGTTAAAGGTCTTAAAACACTGAACAGGTGCCCACGCTTGTATAAACACCCTAAATGATCCCTCACCATGCTTTTGTGACACTTCTAGTTGTAATCATTGGTTCATTCCCATAAAGTAAATACGATCAAGTTCCTAAGGCCTTTGTTAGAGAATTAAGAGGGACATTTGAATCAAAAGAGACAAATTGTGAGGGGAACTTCACTAGCAGTTAAACCCCCAAAGAATAAACTACAATTGGGATGAATGTAGATGGAGCAGATGCTGAGCTAGGGAGTTAAAACGTGGAAGGTTTTCATCAGCCTGGACAAAGCAGGAAGCGGGGCTTTGAGCAATGAGCATTCAAAGACTTCTGAAGATGCCATCCTGTCATGGAGGGCATTCTAATAAACTTTATGGAAGCAATTGCTGTTATTTTGTGCTGATGTAATACCAGGAAAATAGTTTGATTAGGCTTATAAGAAATAAGGAGGTAAAATGCGGTGAAACAGCTTAGAGGTTAGCAGTTAGGAAGGAGGAGATGCGGGAGAAAAAGGTATCTGCTCATTCCAAAGTAATGGAAAGAAATTGGAGGACAAAATAAATAAAGTAAGTAAGTAAGTAAGTAAGTAAGTAAGCTAGTTAGTAAACATAAAGAAGGCCACAACTGTAAACATCATCACTTGGAACTGTGTGAAGTACCGATTCCTGAAATGAAGACAGGACTCTCCATTGTGGGGGAAAAAAGTCTAGCACCACATGTTTCAGACAAAGTGAAGAGAAGACAATGCAGGGCCAGGCAAAAACCACAGCAGGCATAGGAGGAGCCAAAGGTAGCAGATGGCAACAGATAGATGAAGAGTTGGAAACTCGAGGCTGTGCGATGTTGGCTGTGTAAAGTTGTGTAATGTTGGCACGGAAATGTGTAATTCCGAAGTATGTTTCAGTGAAACACACAGGGCGAAAGGTGCCAATGATCAGAATGCGATTTTTCAATTTAATATTTTATAAAATAAGACAGACATAGACTGACTGCATATAGGCAAGACTTCAGTACTGTCAAGCTTCACATGTGTGTGAGCGATGATCCAGAGGTCGATGCTGAGTGCTTCCTCAGGCACAGCTGCACTTTATCATTTTAGACAGGATCTCTCACTGAACCTGGAGCTCACTGAGTCTGCTGGACTGGCTGGACAGAGAACTCTAGGGAGCCTCCTGTCTCTGCCTTCCCAGTGATGGATTACAGATATATGCCTCTGAACCCAGATTTTTTTTTTTAGATATAGATAATAAAGATCAAAACTCAGGCCCTTATGCTTGCCAGGCAAGAATGTTATACATACTACTTAAAATTTTATTATTATTATTATTATTATTATTATTATTATTATTATTATTTGTATGTGTATGAGCACATGAATGTGTAAGCATGTGCATGCACACATGTGTGGAGCTCATAGGACAACTTTGTTGAGTCATTTCTCTCCATCCACCTTTATGACTCTGGTCACCAAACTTGAATGATAAGTACCTTTAGCTACTGAGCCATCTCACCATGCCCACACATTCTATTCCTAAATACACAAGATGTTTGTAAAAACTAATTATATGTTTTGTGTAAAAACCAAAAAGATTTTTTAAAATAAATATTTTTGAGACTAGATTCTCTATAGTCACTGAGTTTGCTGGACTGGCTGGCCAGAGAACTCTAGGGAGCCTCCTGTCTCTGCCTTCCCAGTGATGGGATTAAATTTTCCAGAATAGCTATGACCAACTTTGTAGTAATAACTGAAAGACAATACATTTCATAGCAGCTAAAGTTGTTTAAACTTAAAGACATGAAGTGTTTTTGTTTTGTTTTGGTTTTTCATTTGTTTGTTTTTTATTAAAATAATAAAGTTTCCTTGTGTCCCCTGAAACACAGGGGGGAGGCGAAGTCTTGGTAGCCAAAGCAAGGTTTGAGTAGCCAAGAGTTAATTTTGAAGAACATAGAATAGTAATGGAGAGACATGAAGAATGAGAAAGACTGTGCTGGATGAGGCTATTGCTCAAGCTGGCCTCAGCCCCCCCAAAAGGCACATAGAAACCACACCTCCCAGAGTTATGGATGTTACCCCTTTCTCCCTGGAAATTACCTACATGAAACAAGGCATTAAACATTTAAACTTCAAATGAAAGGAGTAAACATCCCAAATGTGAAAAAGAATTCAGATGTAGAAATGACTAGGTGTTGAAATTTGCTATAAAACAACTACAACTGAAGAAGGTATTGTCAGGTGAAGAATGAGCTCATGGAATGGAATAAATTATTCACATACAGATGGGAAGGTGTGCAGAAAAAATGACATTAATGTCAGTTATTTGAGTAAATAACTTCTTATTTAATAATTAATGTTAATGCAATGAGCTATCTAACTTAAAACAAAAAACCAATATCTATATCCCAACTCATACCTTAGACTAAATACAGGATTGTTAAACTTGGCCTGGTGGAAAATGTCTGTAATATCAGCACTTTGGAGGCTGAGACTGGAGGATGACAAGTTTGAGACCAGCTTAGGTTATATAACAAAACAAACAGAAGAGAGACAATATTGAAATAAGAGCAATAGAACTACTAGATAAAATTATAGGAATTAATTTATTCAGCTGATTAGCCTGGAGGATTTTTCCGAGTTTAGATGAAAAGTTTCATTGAGAACCCAGAAAGGAAATGCAAATGGTTAGCTACACAAAATTAAATGCAGCACTTATAGAAAAACCATATGCCACATTAATTCAAGAGGCAGAACATATTTGGAGAGAGAATACTAGCAGTAACAATTATAATAGTAATTAGCTGAATGGACCCTTTCCTCCTCCAAGCTGGATTCAGTCAGGATATCTGTAAGAAAGTTAGAGAAATAAAAACTGGAAACAACCTGTGCCAGAAAGTTTTATGTCAATTTGACACAAGCCAAAGTCATCTGAGAGGAGGAAACCTCAATTGAGAAAGTATCCATAAGATCAGAGGCAATGCAAGCCTGTAGGGTATTTTCTTAATTAGTGATTGATGGGGGAGGACCCAGCCCACTGTGGCTGCGACCACCCTGAGGTGGTGGTCCTAGGTTCTAAAAGGAAGCAAGCTCATAAGCAGCACCCATCCCTGGTTCCTGCATCAGCTCCTGCCTCCAGGTTCCTGTCCAGTGAGTTCCTGCCCTCACTGCTTTTGATGTGAACTGTTATAATACGGAACTGTGAGTGCAATAAAGACTTCCCTCCCCAAACTGTGTTTGGTTATGGTGTTTCCTCACAGCAAGAGTAACCCTAATTAAGACACAACCTGAATAAGATCCATAAAGTCTGATCCATAAATAGTTGAATACATGGTCATAGACTCACGGTGTGGAACGTTGTGAAGTTATCTAGAGAGGGAAGACTACATCCTTATTTAGAAAAGTACTGACGAATGGAAATTGTGTAATAATGTATGCACTGCACTCCACTAAAATATGTTATGTTTATACATGTTTTATAAATGTGGAGATAGTAGGGTATGTTTCTACCTGTTGACAGCTACCTGGAAAATGAACTATGTATTTATATACCTCTGTATTATTTCATCAGCCACAGTAATCATTTCATAATTAAAATCATATCAAAATTTCTTAAATTTTAAACTCTTAATTTAGCAAGGCATTAAAAAAAAACTAAATTAAGTTGGAAATAGCTGCCAGTGATTGCAAAAGTACAGAAAGTGAATGAGACATACACAGGAATATGTGTGTTTTTTTTCTTTTTTCTTTTTTTTAAATGTTTGTTTTTACTTGATGTGCATGTATGTGTGTGTGAGGATGCCCTGGAATGGGAGTTAACAGATAGTTGTGACCTGTCATGTGGGTGCTAGGAAAGGAACCCAGGTCCTCTGGAAGAGCAGCCAGCGCTCTTAACCGCTGGGATATCTCTCCAGCCCCCATGTGCGTTTTTTCTAATGAACTATTCTGGTAAGGGTTTTATGTTTACAAAATATTAGCAAAGATAGTATAGGAAATTACCATATACTCCATACCTAGTTTCTTTTATTACTCACATCATACATTAGTACAGCACTTTTGATACAATTAATGAACCAGCACATATACATTATTAAAATTTATATCAATATACTGTCTTCATTCAAGTTTGAAGTTTTTTTTCTACTGTCCTGTTGACATCTGGGGTCCCATTCAGCATGTCATATTATACATACTTGTCACACACCTTTACATTCTCTGTGTGTGTGTGGGGGGCTGTCTATCTAGTCCAGGTTGGCCTTGAACTCACTACATAGACCTGGTTGGTCTTGAACCCACCATCTTTCCACTCTGGCCTCCTGGTGCTGGGATTATAGGTGTGTCTCACCATGCCTGGCTTTAAGATTTGCTTGGGTAGAAGATTTTTGGGTTTGTTTTTAATGACATGTCAGTTTTGAAGAGTATCAGTCTTTATAGCCTCAGTGTTCCTGAATTCTGGTGTGTGGGGAAGGGAAGTCCTCTCCTGGCAGTTCCCTTGGGCATCTGCTCTCCACAGCAGTCTCATCTGGTCCTGCAGGGCGGTGTATGTGAGGAGCACACTTCTTTCCCGTTTCTCTT